>CAJQZN010036587.1:0-36696 GCA_907164685.1 Colias eurytheme | reverse complement strand
CCCCTCCGTTTCTCTGCACAAGTACATTCGTCGCCATACTGTAGGATAATAGTTTGTTCCAATCAGCAAACATAACATTATAGACTAGGTATAGAGGATGGTATTGCTGATTTATTTAAGTCACGATGTAGCTGTCGTAGATTTTTGAATATCGATTAAGGAATAATCAATATTGTATACCAAATGAACATGAATCGAATACATAATGTTACCGCATAGGTTACTAAACTTTTCATTGTCTTCTATTCATAGTTATAGAGACAGAATTTGTAAGAAAATTTCATTTGAATAGCTTTACCATTGTTTTTTACAGACTATATAATAAAATATATCTTCTGCCTTATAAATACAATAATAACAAACAAATGTGTGTCATATGGAAACCTTACAAAGTATACTTACTAGAAGCATATTATATAGAAAGAAATATAATTATTTTCATCTCATTTACACACATTAAAATATACATATTTATTATTTACCTATTTCTTACTTATACATATTTTTCCGTAACTATAAAATATATAAATTTAACATGAACTACTGATACAACCCAATAATCTCCAATTTTTATGATAACTCAAAAGTTGAGTAATATACATATATTCTATTAATATTAATATAGCATATTACGAACTTAAAGACCATGATAATTATGGAAACTTACTAATGAACTAGTGCCACGCCGCGGCGCTCACTTCATAACCTGGGTGGTCTGTTATGAACTTATTTCATTTTATTGCTTTTCATTTGTGGAACTTCGATTTATAGCCCTTCAAAGTTCAAAGTATAGACGTACTGTCGTATCAATACAGGAAATCGCAAATGAGTTTTGTAATAGGTGTCCATAAATGGTCTACTGTAATAGATAAAAAGTTAAAAATAAATACTTGTGAAAGGTGGCTTGTGACTTTCTTACGGTTGATATTTTAAATAATTTAACTTGGTACAACTATTAAGTTACAATGATTTTAAAACGCGAAATTATAGTTATTCATGTTTTGTTAATTATCCGTGTCGAATGCTTATTTAACGAATATTTGATTTCGTCCACACTCGCTGAAACTCAATTACTAAAAAACGTATCTTAAATATTTTGCCTAGTTGTCAAGGTTTCTAGTGTTTTATATTCAATGGAAAGATACCTAGAGATTCAGGAAATACGGATGGTCTATCAAAATTTATTAAAATAATTTGGAAAATCCAAAAGTGCACGCCTCATAGTTTTTTTTTAATAATTATTTATTAATTATTATTTTTGTTTATTTAATAACAATTAAACCACATCGAATCAGTCCCTGAAAAATGAAAGGGTTCTATTCCTGAGCATACTCAAGCGTAAGAGAAAAAAAAAGACTCGATTAGTAAAGTATTTCGGTCGCTATCGTGTTAAGGTGATTGCTACGATCTGTTCCCAGCCAATGTCCCGCTAGATGGCGCTGAATTCTACATTTCTAGTTTATTTGAGTTTTTGCGTAATTGGAATAGTCATCAAACCTAGGAATAGTCATGGCGGTTACTGAATATTATATTTTATTGAAATATGTTATATCATTGCCTTAAAATCCACCCAATTCGGTAAAATTATGCGTTTTAACATCTGTCATTGCATACAGGGTCGTTTACACACACAGACGTATACAAAAATGATAAAGATTTAACTCTAGATGGCGTGAATGTAAAGCGCGTCACACACGGTGAAGATACTACCTATAATATTTTATCTAATCTAGTAATATTTTATATTACAGTATCTTAAGGTATCCGGTATCAGCGTTCTGACCATCATTTTTCTTTTTTCGCTGTAGAACCGCCATCCTGTCACAAATGACCCACAAAGGAGAATGACCACGGGTGGTATCGGTAAAATTTTAGTTGTGCCACGTATTCGTCATATTGTTAATTCCTATTTGTATTTATAATGATCATATGTATCAATATTAAGTCTTAATTAAACCGGATAAATTGAGATAATAGTAAAAGTAAAAGTTTTTCTTTTGAAACATGTATGACTACGTATGGAATCGGTAAAATACTAGTTGTGTCACGTGTTCGTGATATTGTTAATTCCTATTTGTATTTATAATGATCATATTTATCACTATTAAGTTGTAATTATACCGAATAAATAGAAATAATAGTAAAAGTTTTGTTTTGACACATACCTATATCTATCTCTCTTGCAAACGTCATATGTCATAGTTTCTATTTGAAATGTCAAATGAATGTGTTCGACGCATTGTTCGATGTTATTTTGAAATAATGTTTAAATTACGATTTACTTTTCACATTTGTCTTGTAAATTAAAATATTACCTATGTAATAAATGTAAAACTTAACGTTCATCGTTAGTTTAAACTCGATTAAGTAGTTTTTTGAAGTGTTGAATAAAACTATTGTTTTATTTTTATTGTCGCGAACTGCGGCTTATTTACATAAAAACTATAATCATATCTAAAAGTACTAACATCAAGCTTTAAATTGAGCTATATTTCATCTTGACACAATAAGTTTGATTGCGATACCAAGTGCCATAGTCACTTGGGCAATCTCCTGTGGTTTTCATTTTTCTGTATGGGTAGACAAAACTTCAAAACGCCACCTGCTACGGTTTATATTATGAACGATTAGCTTTCCGCCCGCATTTTCAAAAAAAAACCCGTATAGTTCCCGTTCCCGTGGGGTTTCCGGGATAAAACCTATTCAATGTGTCCAAGTTACGTTCTATATGTGTGCTAAATTTCATTGTAATCGGTTCAGTAGTATTTGCGTGAAACACACACATACACATCCTCACAAACTTTCGCATTAGTAGGAAGTAGGATTGTTATAAAAATAAAAGTTATATTTGCTGGCGTAAACTATTTTATTGTAATTTTGGGAAATAAATAATGTCAAAATTGATTACCTACAATAAAACGCAGTTTTATTTTATTACCTACATTACACTATTGTTTTTTTTTTATCAAAACATGTATTTGAAGTAGCAAAATAATATGATATTATGCTGATCCAAGCATTTTCACTCAAAACTAATATCACTAATGATTTGTAAAAGTAAATTACTTCAATATACATTTCATAACCAACAAGTAAGAATAATTATTCATACAACAACAAATCAAAAACACTATTTACTATGGAAAAAAAACCAGGAAGGTGAAAAACATATTTACGATTTCGATGCACTCGACTTTTAGTAAAATAATAGGTAAAAATATTATTATGGTTTTGATCACAGACATATCTGTGGTTTTGATTTTAGCTACTAGTATCAGAAAGCTGCGTGTTCAATGCACGTCGGGGTCCCACAACTGTGGAGGAAGGAAGGTAGAATACCTCCATCGAATAAGTGAAGTTTCTCGACATACTCGATTTGCCGGCCGGCCTCAATGAAGATTGTCCGAAAGTTGTATATGTGCTCTGTAACGAAAAAATTTCGCTAGCGCGATTCAGAGTGAGGTGTCGTACAATATACCTAATGAAGTTTTTCATCTTTTTATTTTACTGCAAATACAAAATAAAAATTAAACAATGGTAATGTAAATTCTAAACAAACTACTACCAAAATACAATTAGAAAAAAAATCATTTGACTGGTTGATTTCACCCAGAGGCCAGAGGCGGCTCGTGACAAAATTGTATGGGTGTTCACTTGAAATAAAACAACGAAAATACAATAGCGTAGCAGGATAATTTATTACAAAAAAAAAATGAGCACCACATTTTATAAATGTCTATAACACTAAAAATTACAAAGTACAGGCTATTTCAAAACGAATTCAATGATTATCAATAATTAGTAAATCACCGAATTTGCATTCGCGAGCGTACCTATGCGTAGGTATCCATAGTGTTTGTACTAAAGGAATGGCAACGTTGCGTGAGACTCAAAACGCTACCTGCTACGGTATGAACGATTGTTATAAAAATAAAAGTTATACATATTTGTTGGCGTAAACTATTTTATTCATCATTAATTTTGGAAAATAAATAAATTGATTACAATAAAACGCAGTTTTATTTTATTACATTAGTACTTACACTATTGTTTTTTTTTTATCAAAACATGTATGTATTTGAGTAGTTAGCAGCATATAATATTCTGAATTTCTGATCCATGCCTATTCACTCAAAACTAATAACACTAATGATTTGTAACAGTAAATTATTTCAATAGGTACTTATTTGAACATTTCATAACCAACAAGTAAGAATAATTCGTATACAAGATACAATAACAAATCTAATACACTAGGTATTTATTTTTTTATTATATTTCATTATGTGAAAATAACCAGGAAGGTGAAAAACATATTTACGAAAACAAAGTAACATATGGTTTTGCTATTAGCTATCAGGAAAAAAATCGTATTGGAACAAAAGAAGGATTGTAACTGAATTAGGTAATTAGGTATGTTTGTTTCTGGGACCTGGGTGCACCGTTTTCGACGACGGGACGGCCGACGCGTGACGTAAACGGAGTAGGTACTTACCTACTTTGCTAAAACAAACTAAGTAATAAAATTGTGTGTCAGTCTGAAAATTCGCTAAAGCATATTTTACCAATGTTTGCAAGTTTGTGATTACTTTGATAGTTTATCGATTTATAATAATTGTATACTTATATCATTGTTTAAAAATATTCAAACACAATATGATATAGGTACTGATTTATCACTGGTTTCAGTGATGAACTGATGAGTCAATGTTAGCCACTATACTTTCGTCATACGTGTGTATGATTGATGTGATTTGCAACGTGGTGATATTTCAGAAAAATCACGGGTCAAATTGTCCCACCGAAAATATAACTGCGTTATAAGAATAACTATACCTACGATAAATTATACATAATACAATATAGTCTCAAATGCATACTAGTGAAATATTTTATTTGAATCAATAAAATAAAAAAAAAATAAAAAATAATAATAATACAAAAATAAATTCACAACACAAGAAAATCCGCGCGCAAATCATAGCGCGTGACAATGAAATCAAGAACTTTCGAGCCGACGCGACGCGGACGACGAAGGAGCCTAACAAAAGTACCTACAATCATAGGCGGCTCGTGACAAAATTGTATGGCCGTGTTCACTTGAAATAAAACAACGAAAATAGGTACCTACAATAGCGTTAGCAGTACAAAAAAAATGAGCACCACATTATAAATGTCTATTTATACACTAAAAATTATAGAGTACCTATTTCAAAACGAATTCAATTATTATTTAGCAATAATTAGAAAATCCCCGAATTTGCATTCGTTTTATTCGTTGCAATTTTATTCGTTTACAAAAAAAAACATAGTTTCTAAGGTCATTAGTTTTATTTTATTTTATTGTTATTTTCTTTGAACGATTGGAAATGAAATTACTCAATTTTTACACAGAACTTTGATTTATTAGAATTATGCTCATTATGTATAAGATAACGAACGCGGATGCACGACATCTAGCGCGTCAATGTCTAAACATCGCCTTTCGTTTAGACATTGACGCGCTAGATCTGTAATAAGTATATAGTCTATGCGCTAGATGTCGTGCTTTATGTCGTGTTTCGCTTGGCAAAAGTCACGCACACTACTGTAGAAGTGTCAAATTTTTCCGGTATTTTACTGTTGTTTTTCTAAGTAAATATTGTAAATTATTGATTAAAAAGGTCGAACGCGCACACATTTCATTATAGAGAAGTGATAAAATGATTAGTTTTAAAGAAATAGTGTCTGTGTTAAGTGTTTAGAGGTAATCAAAAATGTATGGAGGGACGGTCGGAACATCCACCTTAACAAGAAAATCCTCCGCACATACAGACACACGGACGTCCAAGACAGAACTTTTTTAAACTGTTTTTTAACTAGTTTAAATAACAAAAATTACATCAAAAATATCATGAATGTTAAAAATAGTGTTTTTTCTTAATATGTGTGTGTACTGTGTATGTATTATCTTACAAGTGCAATGTATGATACATAAAGACTTTTTAATCCGTCAGTCCTCGGATCACAGACACAATAGAAAATCTATTGTGTCTCGGCCCGATCGGGCCGCTCGGTGGTCAATGGGTTAAATTTGAAAAATCAGATGTTTTGCGCGAAGTGACAGTAGTAGGTACCCACCTCAACGCTTCGCTTATGAGGCGTGCAATATTGTCTACTTCTTTATCTTTAACCCATTGAGCCCCGAACGGCCCGATCGGTCCACGACACAATAGATTTTCTATTGTGTCTGTGATTCCGGGGCCTGAGTTATTAATAAATAAGTTGTACTAGGTATGTAAGTCTAACTGTTGTTCCAAAAATGTGCAATGTATGCAAATATTATAAAGAATGGATGTCCCTTATCAAAACATAAGGAAGTATCATATTACCCTGTCCTCAGCAGTGTAACTTATATAAGTCTGTGAGGTCTTCAATCACTTTAACGTTAGTTTTATTCAAATTAATTTAACTGTATTAATATTGAATTAACCACCGGAAAACAAACAAGAATTCACTGTGAAATGTTTTCAATGCATAATAAGATAGATGATAAGATAATTAAACAATTTCCCTTGGAACTTACACAGAATTATTTCTACACCGTTAGTCGTACGCATAATTTGATGATTCTCATAATAATATGAACATTAAAACTAACATGGTGGTCGATTTTATTTCGTCATTAACTTGATATTGCTCAAAAGCCATTGTTTAAATTGTTAATTTAAACAATAACACTATATTAATACTAATAAAACATAATATCTACACTTTACTTATTTTGTATGAGAGTTTTAGCTCGTCTGCTGTTATCGCGTTACTCTGAGAGTCTTTATTTTATCTTGTCTCTTTTTTATCTATGAATTACTTATGTTTTATTCTAAAAGCTCTCGCCTTCCCAATCTTGTCCTCCGGCCAGCAACACCAAGCCATTCCATAAACATCGAACGTCATTAATTGCGACTTGATTGAAATCTATTTGTGTACAAACATAAAACTAACGAGAGTTATTTATTGAATACAATAAAAGCATAATTGAAAAGACATCTAACATTGTAAATATCATATAGCGCTATTCGTTTAATTTATTCAAGCAATAAATTGTAAAGCTTTACGTTTCTCGCGTCATTTCTATTTTCTCGACGAAATTTTCACACGTTTATCTAAATAGAATAATGTCGTGCAGAGCCGGGTCTATTAAGTTTATTAATGTGCCATACTCGACTCGTTTTTGGGCTTTTAGTTTGTGTTAGTATTGTAATTGATGCGTGCTTAATTTATAGACAGTTATATATCTTTTTGGATATATTAGCGTAGCTTCAGAGGCTTTGTTGTTTTGTTTAGGTTAATAGACAAAATTATTGCTATTATACATACCGTACAATTAATTAGTCATGAATAGCTAAGAAAATTACATTTTAAAACTAATTTCGATACCGATAATTTAACCATCTATATAAGTTCAAAGTGTACTAGATATTAATAGTTTTGTAACAGGTTTATAATTAAGTTAATTACAATTTAAAAATTAACGTCGAGTATGGCCACTGGCATTTTTCTAATTCGTCAATGGCCACGCGTAGGCGTACATATAATTCCGTTGTTTCTAGTTTGTCTACATTTCACTGTGTCAATTTCACACCTACAGTTCGTGAAGTCGTAATCCTTGTTTTATTGTCGTGAGAATTTTTATCAAATGCCGTATTTGGGCATAATTTGAATAACCGACCAATTAAAACAATAGATTGTTTGTTTGGGTATCGTATGGTTTTATATAGCTATTGTGTTTTGCAAACTTGCTTTGTTTAATTATAAACATGTATGTTTATTTTTTAGGTGTAAATGCGTAATGCATTGAAGATGTACCCCTGATGTTGATGTGTATTCATTTTTCATTCTAACTTATAAGCTTATAAAAAAACTTTTAACTTTGATCTTCTATTCTTAAATTAATTAATTAAATACATGTATACCTAACTTGGAAAATATACACAAATAGAACCATTATTTTAGTTCTTTATGCGGTTATCAAAAATCCGGCAACTTTTAATTTATCATGTATATTTTTTGTCCGGTTTGATGCTATCAATTTTCATGCAATGTTTGTTAAAAAAATACCGCGAATGAAAATATAATTTAACTCAAGTTTCCAAACACAACGAAATAGAACTCCTATTTCTGTCCGCGATTAACTAAAAATAAATCGATATTTCACTCAATATGACATCTTATGAAACAGTCGATAGCGGCTCATTATATTTGATTTGTGTCAGTCACAACTTTCGCCATCTTTAATAAAGATAATATTATATAAATAGTTTTCTGCAATAAAGAAACGTTCCTATTAAGAAACGAGCTTACCGTCTTATGAAATTGGATTTATCTCTTTATAGATTTGATATAAAGATATGAAAGTTAGATAGCTCACATTGTGGCGATTTTAACCGAACCTAGTAAAGGTACGGCTCGTATTGCGAAATTATGTATATACTATCTAATATAATATAATCATATCTACTCGGTAATTTACTAATGCACTAAAGAGAAACATAGATTCCGTTTAATATTGCCTTTAATAAATTTATGTTGGCAATAACATGCATGACTCTTTTCATTCGTTTGTCCGATGTATTACCTATACAATTAGAAAATTCGTATCGAATATTATTAGACAATTGATTCATTTTCTATCTCCTTGATCACCATAAATAGCGTTAAATGAATTTCAAAACAAATGGAGTAAATATGCTTTTAAACATGTAGAAAGAAAACTCCTTTCGAACAAAGATTTAACTGGATTTAACATACTCGTAATTAGAATTTAATTAAACACAAACAATAATTTCACCACAATTACAGGTGTACTAACATTTCAACTGAATCTTTTCCTTCATAATATTTATGAGAGGGCATGGCGCTTACTTTCCGCCCACGCTTGTTTGTTTATCTGTAACAGCGATGGCTTCCAGAAAACGAGCGCTTTGTTTTCAAATATATTTCAGAATCTTGAATAAACATGTTACACTTATCTTTGTTTTTACTTGGAAAAACACTCTTTTCATTGTTTGTAGCATCATTTATATACCACTTTAATAAGTAGCACTTAATTGGTTTAAAAAAAGAATTATAAATTAATAAAATATTGTGACCTATTCCAGTCCATGAGTCCAACGATAATTCTAGTCCAACTAAAGTTCTCATTTATCAACCAAATTACCTAAATATAAGACGCAACAGTAAAGAACTTCTAATAATTGTTAGGTAAACAGCTAAACACACATGATTTATGTGAAATGCAATTAACAATGCTTTATTACTCATCTTACACTCGTTCCGTATTAATAACATAAGAACGAGGCGCCACGATAATTATCGCAGTCTGCAATCTGCATTAATTATAATTATACCAAAAAAACGGCAGAGTGTAAACACAAATGACTTGATATAACTACTGGGTTTTCAACGGATACTCATTTGATTTTATAATCATTTTATTGCGTTGTCTTTGGCATGTATTTCATTAATTCTACATTGAAACAAGAACTGTGAAACATGAAAGTTTTTCTGTTTACTAAATACTCCATAATAATATAGTTTTTGTCGATGCATATGTTTTCAACAACCCATAAGTCTAGTGAGCTATAATATTCCTTGATTATTCCAAATTCAATCATTCTAACATTTTACATTCATTGTTCATTAATAATTCAAAAATACATTCTGAATCTGTACATCTCCTATGAAATCTTCACATTATAAACTGATACTGAAGATCTAACTCATTCAAATATATGCGACATCATACATCTCTAAATGGAAACAAACGTTGCGGTTGTTCGTTGTTGGATAAACAGATTGAATACTGATCTACAGTATTATATTAATAGGAATAACACGGCTGCATGTTTAATTATAATTTCAGATGACTGCATCGCATTCATATACTAATGTAAAGTAATGTATATGAATGTCGCTGCAGTGAACGGAATATCAACTCTCTATTTAAATTTCTGTTTACTTTCGTCATACTTTATTCTGCTTCAGAAATATTAAAATATATACATTAAATCTATATTGATATCAGCTATAACTAGGTACCTTTTAAAATTTTTGTCGTCTTGTACAAAACTATTTTAAACATGGTTCTAGATAAAATCTTCACGTGTAAACAATCTTGCACTTATCACATTATTAATTCAACTAATAAATAATCCAGTAGCAGATGGAAGTTTTTAGTCGTCATTCTTTTAAATAATTATACATAAGCCGCACTGTAGATATCTCGTTTTAATTGGTTAAGCTCTTGATGGATTACTTTTGTCAAGTAACTTTAGTACTAATTTATCATGTTTTATTCATGCAACAAGAGTCATAATTGCATACGTCATTTACATTCTGTAGTCGCCCACGAAGCTGCGCCGGCGCCGCGTTTGTCAATAACACCGGGTATGCAAATATTACCGGTTTATTAATTAAAATTACGCACTGACACTTTCTCTACCCCCTTAGCTAAGCTTAAGTACGATAAAAGCATAGATACGGAGATAGTAAAGAAAAAGATATAACTAGTAGAGAGATAAATGAAGGCTATAATGCGGTTTCTCTTTATCTAGGTCTGTAGTTCGATTTATTAATTAACAAAGAGTACATATCTATATTTTGGTCCTAGAATCTACCTTATTCTCTTTCTCCTATATCATATCATATGTAATTATGTAGATATGTAAAAGGGTATATAGCCTTTAACGCATTTATTTTTCTCTCTGGGCATAATATTATGTTAATCGTATTTCTTTCCCTTCCCAGTGATATAGGATACATCCTCTACAATGAAATCCGATATAAAGTGGAAAATACCACAATAAAGCCAATTTTTAAGGATGTGTGATATTGTGTACAAATTTACGAATCATTACATAATACATTACTTACCTTGTTATTTTATGGACCTTTGTTTAACACTAGCTGACCCACGCAAAATTGTTTGCTCTCAAAAGTCAAGAAAATATTCCTATGTATATTTTCTTCCTTTTTACAGATATATTTTTCATCGATTATTATCTGCTGCTTTTGTTCGTAACTAGCGATGTCGATAACTACGCTCCTATCCGATCGATCCTATCCTAATAGTCCTTGTGAAATGTTTAAAAATCTTTTTAATTTAGTACATAAAGAATTTGAAAAAATATTTAAAGTTAAATCTTTAAATATTACCAAGGATTTACCATTTAGTAAATGGGCGACAGCTAGTATACATAGGTGCAGGAACATTCTTTATGAATTATATGGTATGAAGCAATATAATAAAGACCCATCTTTTCTTAGTTATGTTAGAAATTACTCAAAATTTTTTAAAAAAGTTTGTTTCACTGCAAAGCGTTTGTATATCAAAGAAAAAATACGCGACTCTGATAATAAAGTTAAAACAGTTTGGTCAATTATTAATGGTGAAATGGGTAAAAGCAAATCAAGTAATACCATAAAACTTGTAAATAATGACAGGGTTATTGACAAAAGTGCTGATGTTGCGCTTGCTTTTGAAGAATTCTTCAGTAGTGTCCCTGCTACTATTACTAATAGTTTAAATTCGTCTTCAGCACTTGCAGAGACCTTTTTGAGGGACCATGTTGCGGAGTGCAGTACATTATTTGAATTACGACACGTAACTGCTAATGATATTGTTACTGCCTTTAAGACGCTTAATCTTAAAAATACTTGTGATCTTTGGGGAATGTCCGTAAATTTAGTTAATAATATAATAGAAAATATTGCGAAAAATTTAGCTTCCATATTTAATAAGTGTTGTGACTATGGTACATTTCCTAATTTACTAAAGCTTAGTAAAGTTATACCTTTATTTAAGAAGGGCGATCAAGAAGACTGTAACAATTATAGACCTATCTCTATTTTACCAACATTAAGTAAGGTATTCGAGAAGTTAATTTTAAACCAATTGAGTAGTCATTTTGCATCTAATGATTTACTGCACACCAAACAGTTTGGTTTCACAAAGGGGCGCTCAACCACAGATGCTGGAGTTGCACTTCTAACACATATATATAAGGCATGGGAAAACTCAAAAAATGCTCTAGGGATATTTTGTGACCTCTCCAAGGCATTTGACTGCGTTGAACATTGTACTTTGTTACGTAAACTTAATCACTATGGAATTAAAGGAAAAGCCCAGAACCTCATAGCGTCATACCTGCATGATAGGATACAGACTGTAGTTGTTAATGGAGAACGTTCTAGCGGCGCGTCAATTAACATTGGTGTTCCACAGGGGTCAATTTTAGGTCCCTTCTTGTTCTTGGTATATATCAATGATCTTCCCTATTATTTGCAGGATAGGTGTGAAATAGTTCTGTTTGCAGATGATACCTCATTAATTTTTAATGTGGATAGGCATGACCCAAATGTTGACGAAGTGAACAGTGCTCTTTTACACATATCTGAATGGTTTACTGCCAATAATTTATTATTAAATGCCAAAAAAACCACTTGTGTTGAATTTTTACTTCCTAATGTAAAAAAGTTGAACAGAGATATTACCTTGAACGGGGAGGTATTGCATCCTACTGAGTCTACTGTATTTCTAGGGTTAACATTGGACGAGAAACTACAGTGGGGAGCCCATGTCAACACCGCTGCAGGTAAGCTCAGTTCTGCTGCATATGCAGTCCGAAAAATAAGGTATCTCACCGATGAAGATACGGCTAGATTGGTTTATTTCAGCTACTTTCATAGCATTATGTCCTATGGAATTCTACTGTGGGGCAGGGCTGCAGATATAGAAACTATATTTATCTTACAGAAAAGAGCCATTCGCTCTATATATAATTTACGTGCTCGGGACTCACTAAGAGATCATTTTAAGAATACTGGTATCCTTACTGTACCATCACAGTATATATATTTCTTTGGCATATTATGTAGTTAGGTAGATATAAGTTACATATTATGTAAATTTATTGACATTATTTAAAAGAGCAACTATGGAGTTTCTTGCCGATTCTTCTCCATAGATACTGCTTTCCGAATCGGTGGTAAATGTTAAAAATACTATGTAATGACGATTCGAAAGTGCTACTAAATAGTAGTCTAATTGAATAAATGAATGTTTGAGTTTGAGTTTGATATTATGTACATTGTACAGCCTTTGATAAATTAAATACACAACAGATTTTTTTAGAAGGACGGATGGTAAAACTTTTCTGCACTATTAATAAAATAAATACTTAACTAAATATTTTCATTCTTAGAATTTTCATATTCTAAGTCTTCTTTGTTGTAAATTCACGCAATAGCCGAAGTATCAAAGCGGTCAGTAGTAATTATAGCTTACAATAATTGCGCAGTACATGCAGAAATATCAACGGTATTATGATAAAATATAATTACAAACGGTATTATAATAAAATTTGATACGACAGCTGGCTCGATCGGTTGCGTGCGAATGACCATTAAAACTGTTATCAGAACCGCGGGCTATAAGAGCTAAATAGTAGTTGTTTATTATGGGCTTACTCTTTGTTTTTCTAATCTATTATATAACCTTAACCAAAGGAATAGATCAATTTTATCGTAACTTTGATGGATTATATACATTGTACAATTAATGAAGCGTAACGATCTACAAAATATGATACAACAGAGTTGTTGAGGCACAAAAAATGCATCGATAAGAGAAATCAAGTTACGATAGTCTTACTTACATAAGGCATTACGCGGCTACAATCAGGTAATCAAACTGTGCAATTTATTTGATTGTCAAGCCACGTTAAATTGAAATTTATGACTTGCCTATTTCAAGTAAAAAATAAATTATAGCGTACGTAATAAAATAATTTAAAACGAATAAAGACGGGTAGTAGGTAGTTACACGCGTAGGTACACGCAAAAATAAAGTTTTAATTATTATTTATTACTATTCATTTATTCATTTGAAACCCTTGATTATATTAATGACCACATATTCAATAAAAAGCCATGCAAATAGTTAAGAGGTAATAAATTTCACCTAAGGTCAAATGCCAGCCACCTGACGGCCCATCTGATTGCAGCTTGCTACAATGCGGCCATACTTTATTGCCAGCTTTAATTATCGCATTACCGGTTATGTTACTATCTTACAGCTTACGGCTTTTAAATTGTCTAATAAATTCTGCTGAAGATTTGGAAAAGCGTAAAGTTTATTGCGTCGTTGGAAAACCGAAGCGACTCACTATTAATATAACTACAGTTTTTATTACGTGAAAAGTTATGACATTTACTAGCAGTACGTGTAGAACGATTTTATTATATACCTAGAAACTGGAGCGGAAATTGAAAAACGTCAATAAAATTAGCTGAGACATGTTTATATGATTGACCCGCGTCGAGAAGTGGATATCCTTGATAATAGAAACTAGATAAAAGCTTTTCAGAGAGTGCTTAGAGACGAGTTCGTAATTTTTACGCTATTTCTAGAGCATTAAAACAATAAACAATTGTGTAACTCGAGGGAGCCTGTAATCTCTCTAAAATAATCAGAGTAAAAACGCACGTTACATTTGAATCAGCGCCAAAACCGTGAAATCATTTCAGTTTCAGAATATAACCATCCGTGACTACTCCCGGTGGCATTCGAAATTTGGTATCAAAAAGAGAAACGGAAATATCAAAGGAACATCACAATGTCCCAACATAAAGGATGTGATTCAGCTAAAACACTTCACTTTCGTGATTCACAATCGGCACCCACTTTTATCTTGCACACGTTCCTGTAAAGTAATTTTAATATGAACATATTTTATTTTATATGAAAATGCAGCGGATGATGCTGAAGATAGCGGTATCAATATAACAGCTCTCTGCACCTAATTCCCACTTTCTCGATGTTCACAAAGTGTGAAACAATCCACACGCTGTTTTTGTATTTGATTTTACTCTGAATTTATTACCGCTACGTTAACCACAACAACTCAGTGTGCGATTAGTCATCCGCACTGCGTATTATTTTAATTCTACTTACAAGAAAGCGTTTCATTGGTCAGGACAAAGCCAACGCACTGTTTACGAGATTAACGCATCGCAGTTAATTGTCGATGATAAAAACGGGGTCGACGTCGCATCTCAAATGCATTTTGGCGATAAACAATCGCCAAACAGAGAAACTCAATTAAGAAGAGGTTCCGTTATCGGCACAACGAAGGTAAAGGACAAAAAGGACATAGAGACAATCTCGCCTTATGCTCTTATCGCGTCCACTCATTTGTCGGCGACATTCCGGGAATGGCGTCGGCGGATGGCCTAATTGACTTAGTCGCCCACACTATCATACTACCATTAGCGGCCGACGGCTCTAGGAGCCCCTTTTGTTCTCGACTAGTTCCAACAGGTACCACTCGTCACTACCTGTACTCAACAAGGGCAGTTTTTTTGTAAAACAATTTGCAACAAAAAATTTACCTGGATCCTTTGAATGCCACTTTGTGTCACTCGACACACTTTGCTTATCTACATAAATTATTGTTTCATATTCTTAACCAATTATTCCTGTTTGTGCAATCATTTAAAAAATCTTATAGTGTAATGTAGTGTAATGTATTCAAAATCTTGTGGACAAGATTGATTTTGACACAAAAATCAGTAGTTATTTGTGTTAAGTTTATTTAAAAGCCTAAACAGCACAATGTTAGAAACAAATTTTGATGAAGTTCCGATTTATGAAGGGTCAAAGAAATATTTCTCAATTGGTTTTATTTAAAATGCCTTGTTTGTGTTCATCAATAAAAAGATGACAATATTTTCTTCTATTGTTGATTGCATCGAACAATATTTACTTGTGACTCACGACCTACTTGTCAACGACATTTTTAATGCCACTCCATCAGCCTGTCATTACATTACTTGACATTCCGGAGACACTCATTATTTTAAATGGATTTCGAGAGTTTACTATTCTGAGTGAGTGCTTCTGAACTCAACAATAAGATTAAATATTTCTCCCGAGCCATTAAGGACATGCTTTTAGATATATCAAAATATACCTTCGCTGCTTCAACTTTTAAGATAGAGATGCTTTATATTTCTATTTCTCTGCTTTAATAATCTAAAATTACCTCCCCGAAGCACTTACAGGTTTCCGTTACCTAAAGTAGACATCCGGCGACCTGTAAATTGATCCATGCAGTTATAAATCTCACGGGACTTCGATATGGCTAAAAGCTTCACCGAAGAGGTAAAAATAGGGCTCGCCTAAGTTGAAGTTCGTGTCGCTCGATAAGATTGTAGTTTTTGTAGCGAAGAAGGGACAACTACCAAAGATAGCGGCGAGCGGTGCCCGAGAGATAATAAAACACTGCGAGAGGTTTGGGTACCTTTGGGATTAGGGGCGTGGAGTCTGTTTAGATAACTACAGCCGCTTATTTGTTTTGGCTGCAGCTTTTGTGATTGTTCCCGCCATCTCGTATTTGGTGTCTAGAGACAAACATAGCACTGATTACACACATTACATAATGTGTTAGTACAACGTCGTGCTCCAAATAACGCTGGATTTCATATTATACAAGTAAGGCTGGCCAACATCTGTTATCGAATTGAGATTTATGTTTTTCATCTTTCAAACGCACCTGCTGAATTGTAAACAATGAACATATACTTTAGAAGATTTCAAATCTTCACACAAAATTGATAGTACGTATCTATGTTAATGTTCAATGCGAGGCTTTTGTTTCCCACAATAGTACATGCCTCGAAATTATGCATCAACAAATGCTGAAGTGTTTTGGAACAATACTTGTACCACAGCTTGAAGAGGCTTGTTCAATGTTCATTGATATTCAATCTTAGAGGTCTGTTGTTTATGAGACAAGATTTGATGGATGTGACAAAATATTATTAATGAACTTCTGGTTTAATAGTGAAGTGCAAAATTGTAGAAATTTATATTTCACTCCTACAAATTGTACACCAGAAACGCATTTTGTGCGAAATACATTGGAGAATTTGCAGTTAATGGGTCCATACATTTTGAGAGGCTTTATCCCTTACCTTTAGTGGATTATAGAAAGAGAAGATAGTGACGAAACGCAAATTAAACTCTCTTCCCATCGTCTAGAGTTCACAATTACTTGTTCCTCACTTTCAAGTATCATAATGACGCTACGGTCGCATGAGCGCGTTGGGACGTTGCAAAACGTTGTATTTGTATCAGCAGGTTATAAAAATGAATCTTAAAGGCACGCATTAAGATTCATAATTGTGCGTGAGGATTGATTGTCTAGCGTGAAGTGCACGCGTAGTCCTGGCTGCCGCTGGCGCCGGCGCCGCACTTAAGCGCTATTTTTTCTCGCGGCGTACCACGTTGCTCATAATTTATTCATTAAATCGGTAATTTATTCGTCTTTTATACAGACAGCGTTATTTTCTAGTTTGCGACTATTATCGTTTTTATTGTTTTCGAGTCACGATTGGCAGCCGGCGTGGCGTGGGCGCGCCCTATCACTTTATTGGGCTGTTGCGTGCTCACAAGTATGGGAATCTTTGTGTAATTCCCTTAATAGTCTTAGTCACGCGGGCGTGACCTATTGGACATTGAGAATGACATTTAAATAATCATTACTTTATTAGTTCTATTTCGTATTCACGTTGCCAATTTTACGAACACAACTGTTATAGGAAAAACAAAATACAATCCAACTACATAGGTTTACATTTTTATCAGTTCATATTTGCGTTTAATCACAACAGCCTTGATGTTTCTCTCATTTTAATTTAAACCTTCAATTATTTTGCCGTATTATGTAGATACCATAAATAGCAGGGAAATACGTTTATTCAAAATACAAATAAAAGAGAACCCTAAATAGTTACCAAGAGTTATCTATTGTGGTCGGGCTGTGGTTACACGGAATATAAATAGACTTACGGTTTAGTGCTTTTCGATATGCGTTAAAACCATTACGAGTACTGCGTCCTCGACATGCTCTTCATATATTTTCTTTAGCCGCATGACCTAAATTGTCTTTTTGTACTTATAAACGCTTGTAGATGTCGATTCGATTAGGTTTTGTTTGTTTTGGAGTTCCAGACTTATGATGCAGAATAAACAACTTGATGATAAATTTAGTTCTTATCCATGTGATTATAAATTGCTTCTGTTTTGTGATTATGATTTTGGAAAAAGTAAAAAGGATAACGTAAATCTTTTATTAAAGAAGAAACTCTTTTATTAAAGAAGACGTCTGTAATTAATTAGTATTCTTCCTACTTTTCGTAAGATACCTCTCCCGGTTTTTATTCTTATTATGTTTGTATAATATCAATTATTATACGCTCAGTAGCACATAGTCTGCAAAAATGGATACGAAATACAAATATGAATTTGTCTTTTTCAGACAAACTGATTAGGTAATACAAGAACTTTTTTTTATTAATCTCTCTACAACCATGTGGTTATAACCTTGTTCAAAAATATAATCCATTTATAAACTGACTGGGATGCCGTCAATAATAGAACATGCTAGAAAGGCGCTGTGAGGGGTAACTCGATAATACTTACCAGCTAATGAAGACCCCTCCTTGGAACTATTTTACTTCTAACTTATGGTACTTTCTATGCATTGGGAAGGAATTGGAAGGTCTATTAGATTGGTTTTGGATATGGTGAGCGGATTGCGGCGACAGATGTGAATGTAAACCGAAAACGTTAGGTACCGTCAGCAGAAATATTACAGTTTTCGATAGCAACGTGTTTGTAATAATTTATGTTTTATTTGTATCTACTAATACTACATATTTAGTTATTAGGTTAAAAAAACAGGAATTATTAATATTAATGATTAAAGCACTTGAACTGAAACCTATTTCAACCATAAAATATTTGGAATCAACTGCAAATTAAATTTACGATTCCATTACATACTTTATAATCCAATAAGCCGTTTAATATTTTATGTAACTCGTCAAACTATTCTGCAGACCGTACCCGCCATCTGCTTATTTATACCGGCGAGTGGATTGTAAATCAGAAGGTTGTTTATACGTTATAATAAACTAAAACAATAATAGCACTCGCTTCTGCCGTGCGTTAGCGGGATGGTTTTTATAGTAGAGGAGCTGGATGCCACTTTCATTCCATAATGTTATATCTGGGAAATTTTCCTTAATGATCGTATACAATTTGAATCTGGTATTCCTGGTTGAAAATAGATACAACAACAGTTTTGAGAAAATGTTTTAAATTGTCCAAATCAAACTACCCGCTACACACTATAGAAATATAAATTTTAAATCACGTCTTGTAACAGAATGGCTTCTTGCTACGTAATGCGAAAAGCAAACATTGTATCAAATTAAATAATCAATTATGTTATCTACATATTAAAATGGCTAATAGCGCCAGGATTTAATTAAAATAATATGTTGTTCGAATATTATCAAGTTAATCTAAATAAATCCCACTGCAATCATAGCTGTAATTTCAATTATTTGTAACAATGCAAATTAATACATGAATACATTTGCATTAACCAATAACTGCTTTATAAATTTATTCTTAGCTAACTCAGAATATATTCTTGTGTCGTATCAAGTATCAACTATAAGCATGATAGATTTTAAAACCAATTCTGCAATATTTGTATTTATATCTATTTACTACATGAGGTTAACCGCATTATTTAATTTTCAAGGGACAGATTGGTATAATTTAAGCAAGATATTGGATTACACATTATCAAAAATACATTAGTCTATTTAAATAATTATCATAAGCATATATTATTAGTATAGTTTAACAATAATTGTATAAGTTGAGCCAATATCAATTCAACAAAATCATAAATCATATTTTGAAGCTTTTTTCACGTTAGCTCCTGTTCTACAGTCTTAAATATACCAGTAGTTATAGAAAATCAGAGCGTGTAAGGATTTCTAAACATCCTGTTTCATTTAAGGATGTTTTAAAAATTTCATCTCACAGTACAACACCTTTATGTCTATTTATATTTTGAATGGTGTCTGGGATTTCATACTGCACAATATGTATTTTATCTAATGAAGTTCTACGTTATTTAATTTTCCTACATTTTTTTTTTATTTGTAGAAGTTCTTGGCCAATGCAAAGAAATATTAATTTGACCGTTTGTTTATTTAAATATTTCACATGATATATTAACACCATTATTTGGCTATTTTGCCAATAAAACAATCACTTACTAATACTTTAAAAATGCATTACGATAACCATAAGTCATTGTTCACAGGTAAGCGACTCGGAGTTGGCAAGAACGCGCATTTTATTGGCAGACATGTGCAAGACATATTAGTGTAAATTGCCTAGAAAAATCCGTGAGTAGAGCTTAAAAATTAGCTTCACTAATTACATATTCACATTAGGTAAATGTCTTCTGGTACGCATGTGCTAATTTGTACAATTAATTATACGCTAAATTCTAGTACCAATGTTAGAAGATCTAAAACCGCTTACACATATCTTTATATCGTGGTCTGTTTATGTTAAAACGTTTTATTTTTATGTGCTAAAGTGGCGAACACTGTTTTAAATATTTATACATATAACCTCTTACATACAATGTTTGTTGCAAATAAATCGTTGTTGGTATTAAATTCTTAATCATTATTTACGAGTTTTCATAGAACATAATTTCAATATCTGCCCTTGAATATATTATGTACATTATAGCTATCTATTTGTATCTACATCGCAACCGACACATACTTGTCCAGAAGTTTCGATTGAGAAAAAAGACTATGTATTTTTTTAAATACATATTCTCTGTTCAGAAAATTTGCGTTTCTATAGGAAACAAAGAATCCATACCCCACCGGACATAACCAAAACAGCACATTCTATTAATATTCAAATGCAGGTTTTAACGCAAACAATACGCGAATTTGATAAAAATCTCTTATTAACATAACAATTAACAGGCGTTTTTTCCAAAGCGTTTGCAAAGGACACGCATTGTTTGCAATCGGCGCCGCTCTTGGCGCCGAGCATCCGCTAGTGACGTGCACGGTCGATACAGACATAATAGTCGATGGAAACGTAAACATTGTCGATATTTAGGACATCACCGCTGATATCTGACTATGTTTACAGAACTGAGTGTTTGCGTTATTGCCGAATGTAAATCACGGGTGGGTTGAATTTTAAAATGAACGTATTTATCAATTTGAAGTACCTATAAGTATATGTACAAATTTACATTTTCTGTTATAAACTGTAATAAAATGCAATGTTTAAATCAATTTCGAAGCTGTAAATTCAAGAAATAATAAGTGAAAACATAGACACAAGTTATCACCATGCTAACTAGATACGAAGCCATAGTAATGACGCATAAATTAGATGTAAACTAGGAAAATTGCGACAACATAAGTGGTTAGGCGCCTAAGTTTAAATGTAACTTACTGGGGATTATTCACTTATCGACATAACGAAGTTTTCGCTTGGCTTGTCGCCTGACGACCCCATTCCTGCCGTGGGCGCCAGTCTCGATTAACGATTAGCAACTACACTCATCACTGTCTTTCAAGCTAGCGTTAATTGTTTTCGCCAGTGAATGACCTTTTTTGTGCCTAGACAATACGCCATAAATTCTAGACTACACTCTACTAAATAGGCTGCAAATGTTCGCTAGGAATAATGCAAATGAACTCATTGTTGCCATTTCATAATTAGCCATTAAGTTTTAAAATGGCCTGAGAATGGGTACACTTTATTTCATCCGTCATAAACGTGGCGTCGTATTAATCACTAGTTTTATTTCACGGCTCGCATTACATACAACTATATCTGTAATTGTCCGCAACGTTGGCGCCACCGGGCTTTGGCCGTCTGCCACTGCAATAACGTATTGTCCCAACGATTAATTTCGAAATCTTTATTGACACTGCGCCTGCGTAAAGTTGATACGATAATCGTAGAACGTCCGAGGCAACTATAAAACTAGTGCAAATAGCTTAATTACGAATGTGCTTTTACGTGTTTATGTTCGAATAAAGTGCTGAGTAAATTGTGTCGTATGTAAATGTTATTTATATGTATTTGAAATACGGATATTGCAACACTTCGATAAAATCTGTATGTAGACAGTGCGGGGTCGTGCATGCACTTGGCTTGACGCCATCGGTGACCTCATTGCGTGCCGTTTTTGGCGCCACCGTCGCGATCCCTATAGCATCGATGACATGCCAAATCGTAAACGAAATTTATCGATTCGCGAACAACACTATTTCTCGTAGATAAACTTATATTAATAAATGCGAATTAATGCATTGGATTCATAGGTCGTGCTTGTGTGAGTCATTTTATGCGCATTATTTGATTCGTAGTTAAATACAAATGTAGGGGCAAAGGGCAGTTGTCTTGCTTATAAATCTGTCTGTCCGTCTGTCACTTGGGCTAATGCTAGTTGCGGGTTATCTTGGAACATTTGTAAGCAGAGGTTTTGTTAGAATGCAGTGTTTACAGGCAATAAAATTATTCACTATTGTGTTACCAATTAAAAATTTGACCTTCAAATAATATACAATATAAATTCATATGTGTAGTTTAAAGCATAGTGATAGCAAATGTAGGTAATAATCATGTCTTCAGGAAGTCTTCATTTTTCGATTAAATATCAAAGGTTTTCCAAGTTATCGAGCAACAAGTGCTATAACTTTAAGTCATTCATTTTATAGAATATTTTAAGTATAAAAACTAGACAGTTAGAAACGACGGCTTGTCTAACGAACTGGTTAACAGTTATAAATTATAATATATATAACCTGTGTACCTCAAGCTTTTTAAATTATTTAGACAGGCCCTGTCCACTGACCATGGAGTAGTTTTTGTGAAGGCTTAATTATTTCTATGTGAACGATTTTATTTGACTAGCAAATCACTCCGATTTTTGAAAAAAAAAGCAATATATTATCACAGTGAGTTGCCGTGATTGCCCTTATTAATGTTAGGAAATTAAACATTGCCTAAGCCGATTATAGTTAATTCAATTATTTTAATTCATAGGTATCGTGTTGTAGGATAATTATAGGCACATATAGGTTAATTTCTTTCTCAATTGATAAATATCATCCATTATTCTTCGATCTACTTTCTATGATTATAGTTAACAATTTACACTATCTATAAGTTTAAAGTCTTACGTATACACACCACAAAATTAAGCAACGAGAGCGGTCGATACATCAACACTGTCCGAAATTGGCACAACAAAGGTCCAATGGCGATCAATTTCACAAATAAATTACCTCCATTAGCCCTCAATAGCTGAGCGTGTTTGTGTCACAGCGTTGAGATGAAATCGTTTATCAAACGTGCCAACAATACATTTGCGTGTGAGTTAAGGAGAAGTTTGTATGAGATAAATCGTGAATTATTATTTATTATTAACTTTTACAACCTTTTATTTTTAATGTTGTGAGACGATTTATTTATTATTATTAAGAGATAAATCATAAATGTTTTGAATGTGCACTGTTTTGTTTATTGTATATGAGATTTGGATAGTTCTTTGTGTTTAATTTTGATGGTATTTATAAGGATTTATAAACGCAGTAAAAATTGGAAATATCACAGATTATGTATAAATAATTAACATATATTTGATTGCATAATATCTTTTGCTATGCCGTGTTTGTTAACGATACTTTTGCAGTATAAGGACCAATAGTTATATTTTAAACACATTACTTATTTATATACATCATTGACAAATAGGTTATAGCTTTCTACAAAATATATCCACGTACGTCTAATGAATATGTAAAACCTCACGTGAAACACTATCTTTATAGCACTTGTCCAATAAACTGAGACATTATTTTCGACAGAATGACTGTACCTTAACTCAAGGTACGTCTATAACACGCATTGAGATCAAATTCAAAATACATAATTAAGTAATCCCGGTGTATACGAAAACAATTTTTCATTGCCCACCCACTAATAAATCATGGTTTGATTTATTATCCCGGTACAGAAATAAATTGTCATCACGATTAGATTTAGTACGATAATAAATAATATTGTAACGCCCTTCTTAAATCATATTTCGCGTACTGTTCTTTTATTATACCAATATATTTGTATAAAAAATGATATAGTAAAATTCCAGTGTGCTGGACTGTGGGATGAGTAATGATTTCTTTATTTAAATAGATATCATGGTCAATATAACCGTTACAATAATTTTATGATTTATAATAACTGTCATCATGTCTTTTTTCATTAAAGTTAATAATAATATCAGTACAAAGATACATCAAACTAACTAGTTATAAGAAGTAGAAGACAAAATAATATCTAGTAATATTTTATAAATAGAGAAATTTGCCCAATGCTTACTCTTTCTTGCTAACTCACTGTTAAAATAGTTCAGAAATACATGTTATGTATGGAGGTTGTAGACTCGTTCTGTGTCTTATAATTTTTTTGACAGTTTAAATTGTTCGAAAAACACGCAAGTTTCGCTAAAATAATTGTGATATAACCATCACATACTCTTCAATGTAGACTACTTTATTTATCAGCAAAAAGTACCTACCTTTATAGAAATGAAGGAAGCATTAATATCCTTTTGGTCCGGGAGCCAGCAGCAGATTTTATGACCAAGTTCCTCTCAAGCGGTAATTAGTAAAATGCATCAAAGTATAGTATTATGAAGCCTCGTGAACGTCAGCTGGAGCTCGGTTGGGGGGAAGAGCGGTTGTAGCCTCCCGTATCAGCTGACGGTTTTTCCACCAAGATACAGCCAGCTGACATATATATTTATCCACAGTTACATATAAGCTATCATCAGGTAAATTTTTGTTTGAGAGGAAATAACGGAGAATAAATTTTTCTTTAAATTTAACTTTCATGTTCGAGACACCAGCTGACGTATAATACACCATGTTGTAACCAGCTGACTATTTTTTTTCGTTGAGATATTGGGTTAGCTACAATTTGACAAATTTTTAGCTGAGAGGAAATGAATGAATGAATGTATTTTTTTTTCCTATGTGCGTGGGAGGCTACAACCGCTCACCCCCCCAACCGAGCGCCAGCTGACGTTCACGAGGCTTTATAATACTATACTCTCATGCGTCTGACGAATTATCTCTTGAGAGGAAATAGTTAACCAAATTTGCACCTGGCTCCCTAACCATTTTATTAGCCAGGAAATTTTGTACCATTATCCAATCGATATTGAATTCGATTGAAAATGAGAACGCCAAATTAAAACATGGCGCCCCAGGATTTACGATGACACGCCGCACACGAACCATGGAGTCACGTTTGTGTTAGGCTTTGAATGCACATTGCGTTTCGATAAAAGCTAGTACATTTATAGGCTTTGAATGCACAAAGCGTTTGATGTTGATAGTGGAGAATAGTTTCGATTAGAAGTACTTTGGATTGAGAGTAAAGAAAACGTAGTAAAGAAAACGGTAGTGGTCAGCCGTCAGTTCTTTTAATTTACCATCATTGCACATATTTGCTTTAATTCAGGCATAGATATGCTGTAATGAAATAATACACTTTTTCAATACATATACAATATACGTATTTATTAAGATTACAAATTAAACATAAAATTCAATAATGCTCAAGTAATAAAACTCTCTGTACAAATATTGCACATATGTACACAAAGTATTAAAATCGTTCCCACTTGCCCTTAATCCTGGTTTCCACATATTCCCTTAATTAATCCAAGATAGCAGCAAATAAAGCCACGAATGGGAAACATACAGCATTTATTTTCAATTAGAGCTTCCAACAAAATCACCTGTACTCTATATTTATATTTTACACATGAACTTGAAGCTTAACAGTAATAATTTAAGAACTAAAATCCAGTGCAGCTTACAGACCTAGATTTCATATCAGATTTGAGCAATGGAATTAAGAACTGTTGCAGTGGACGGCAGATAAGCTTTTAGAGCCTGTTTTAATTATTGGCTTCGAGAAAATAAATAATTAAATCTTTAGTCAATTTCCTTTAAGGTATTTAATTATGGTACCTACTATACCTACTATACGACAGAATGAGTTAACATAGAGTCATGTTATTAAAGCAATACATACGTATAAGATAATATTATTGTCTCAAACCTGCTGTATCAATTAAGTTTTAATTTTGTATGCAAACTGTAGACAGACTGGAATTACTAAAATAAAACTTTTTAAATATAGGTAGTGAATTCTATAAAAATACATTAGTATCATAAATTATGGTATGTGAGTGACCTCCTTTGATAAAGGTCGTGCGAAATAGTAAATGCGAATGTATTTACTATAGAATGCCGGTATTATTATTTTGAAGGTACTGAATAAAATATAGACCAGCGAGCTAGAATAAATTACCGTATAGGCAATGTTACGGCAACTTAATGCTTTGTTTTGCTTACAATGATTCGAATTGTCATGAATTGAGACAACGATAAAATATAATAAGGATTCTAAATCTGCTACTGAATTTGATATACTCGTTAACTTCAACTGTAAGTTACGCTATAGCTTAGATTTATGCTGAGCCGTCTAGACTGTAGGCTAGTCGTTAGCTACAGTGGCTACATATAAGTACGTAACAATAAATGGGCGCAATTGAGTCCTTGCCTCGTTAAGGACCACATGTCGGTGCGTTTTGACATCTGTGCTGTATGTCTGTCAACGGTTAAATGGTTTGAAACGTTTTTAGACCTGACAGTTGTTTATAGGGGAATATTTTAAAAGTAGCTCTATGCACCGATGTTTATTATCATTGGCCTGTAGCCTTTGTAGCTATATAATATATATTATACCTCTAATAGCAGTATAGTATACATTATAAGTATCAATGAATATGTACGACGTGTATCGTACTCGACCGTGATTGTCAACTAGCTATATGTAATTTGCTCTAGAAATTAATAACGTATCATACAATAGCGTAGCATTTGTTTGAAATGAATAAAACGGTTCGGCGCACAAAAATGCTAAACCACAATACAGCGTGGTCCAAAATGGGCGGTAACCCTATAATCAGTACCCCGCGGTCGAATCGTCATTATAGGCTCTTCGTTAGTCCGTCAAATCATAGACCCGCTGCCTTATTACGGATCTTGCAGACGATCAGCAACAACCAAAAATTGCGCAATAGTTGTTGTCAAACGTCTATTTCTTATTACGTAAAAGCAGACAACAAGCAGACAATCTGCCGTCAACAGTGCTGCCTCTGTCGAGCAACTGAAAAACTAAAAATGCAGTTGTCGCTAATAAAAACTCAAAGGTTGCTTTGCAAACGGTATTAGCTATGACTTGCGACAGCCACACGACAGCAACTACCAAGCAATTGATTTGTCAAATATGCGACAGCTCTAATGCTTGTTGTTGACTTGTTGCTGGTTGTAATAGGAGCAATAAAGTATATAAAAATCTCAAAATAAAATAAAAATTATAGTTTAGAAGATTGATTCTTAACTGAGATCATCGAATACTTAAAAAAACTTATTAAAATATATTACGGTAAGTGTGCAAAATATTTTCATCGGTCTAGAAAAGGTGTTCGACAAGTTTTCGAATATAATTTTACTAATAATTACATATTAAATTTACTTTCGGGAATATTAATCATACCTTCTTAGACAGTTTTATATAAAATGGCACGAGCATTCTTATTAATTGAGGCACTCGAGGCCGAAGTTAGAAGACAAGAAGCTCATGATGTGGCTCAGTTACGGCGAAGTCTTCGTAACCAAGCAAGGACTTTGAGCATGACAGATGTTGAGTTCAAGGCACACTACAGAATCTCCCAAGATTCATTTGAAGAGTTGTGTTATGGACTAGCTCCACTAATGGCTAGATCAAAGAGGCAAACAAAGGTTTCTGTAGAGTGTAAGGTAAGAAATTGTTATAAATTCTTGACTTGAATACATTCATAATATTGTTAGCAGCATTGCAAGACCATGTTTGTAGTATGCCCATTTATTAAATTATAATAATCACTTTTCAGGTCTTAACAGCTCTGTCTTTCTATGCAACGGGTTCATACCAAAAGCCAGTAGGAATGAGCTTTTTGCATGGTTTAAGCCAGCCTAGTGTGTCAAATGCTGTGAGAGAAGTGACAACAGCACTAAACAATATTAATATACTGAATAAGTATATTAAATTTCCACAAACACAGCAAGAAAGAAATATCATCATTAACAAGTAAATTTCTATACCTATTTGATATGTACCATGAAAGTTTCACATATTTCTAATTTTGTCTATAATTCCAGATTTTATAATAAATTTGGAATTCCTGGTGTCCTGGGCTGTGTTGATGGTACACATGTGGCATTAGTGAAGCCTTCAGAGCATGAAGAACGTTTTTTTAACAGAAAACATTATCATTCTAGAAATGTTCAAATAGTAAGTACTCACTTACTTAACTAAGCTTTAATAATTTATTTATTACCTATATTTAGTTTGTACGAACCTTTTATTACTACAATTATTAAAAAACTGACTTGCACAATGTTTCTAATACTGTGAGAATATAAGAATTAATTTCTTGTAAATAATGTTTTTTTTAGATATGTGACAGTGATCTTAATATTTTAAATGTGGATGCTACTTTTGGCGGAGCTACTCATGATGCATATATTTGGCGCAATTCGGAAATAAATAATCATTTGCAGCAGCTTCATAATAATGGTGAAAGCATTTGGTTATTAGGTAATTATTTTTTGTATTATTAATGTAGTGTGTGTGTTAAGTGTAACAGAATTAATGTTCAAAAATACCTGTTTACTAAATATTTTAATTTTATTATTTATTTTATTTCATTTTTAGATATCAATTTTGTAGTAATTTATACATTATAAAACACTGACTATGCTTTACATTTGCAGGCGACTCTGGATATCCACTGCGGCCATGGCTTCTGACTCCTATTGTTAACGCTGTTCCTGGGACTGCAGAAGAGCATTACACAAATGTCCACTGCAGTGCTAGGAATACTGTTGAACGTTGCATAGGAGTTTTGAAAACTCGTTGGCGATGTTTGTTGGCACATAGAGTACTGCATTATGACCATCACACTGTAGCAAAAATCATAAATGCATGCTGTGTTTTACACAACATCGCTAACCAACAAGGAACAGAAGTCATAGAGCTATCAGATGAATATACTAGACATGATTCTGACCGCCAAATATCTGACACCATCAGCATTGATGATGAAACACACCAATTAGAACGTGGTCGTTTACAGCGATCACTTATTATGCAGCGTCTATGGAGGGAGAGGAGACCATAGCCTTTATTTAGCGTTGTACAAACTTTTTCTAGTATTTAAACCTAAGAATATTTATATTTATATAGCAGAAACCAATGATGATATCATTGTTAATATTTGTGTGTGGTTAATAAATATACTGAAATAAAGGCACTAACTCACCACCTGTAATGTAACGTTACAAAGTCGAGCATTACATAGGCAAGCTAGGAAAAACTGTCATCACAAAATCGAACCTGAAATGTTAGATTATAGATTGTGAGGAAGCACCTTATTCAAAAAGAATGTACTTGAACTATCTGTAGGTACTTACTAATAATTGTGTAGAGATAAAAATATTATACATAGCAAAAGTAGTTTATGATAATAAGTAGTTAATTTAATACTGTTCACTGATGATATTATTTTAAATTTAAGAGTTTAGTTTGGGCATATAATATGTAATTGTAATAATTATTTAAATTTTTTCTGGTTATTATTGTATCGTTATTATTTGGTTACTTATTTTTAGTTTTACAATTTTTAGATTATTAGAAGATTTAGATTATGTTTAGATTATAAATATAATGATTATCTTGTGTACTGAACCTTTCTATTTTTGTGGTGTGATTGTGTGATGCAATAAACATGTCTATGTATGAGTCAATGTGTACTGAAACCTTAGGTATGTACCTTCTACCTTCATATTTCACTTATGTAAATTAATTCAATTTTTTATATCAGATATTTCAAATATTAATAACTACTTATATTAGTAAAAAAAATGAAATATTTTCAAATAAAACAATTTTAAAAATGTGAATGAGAAAAATGTCACAATATAGAATGTATAAGAATAATAATTAATCAGATTTTGAATACTTAATGTCAAAAATAATGAATTTGGAATTAAAATAATGATAACAGAAACAATAAAATAAAATAAATGTTATTTATTTTCTAAACAATTTTTTAATACATTGGTTAGTTCGCGCAGCGCCTGAGCCAGAGTCTCTGTAAGGGCTAGTTGTCTGCGCGATATATCTAACTCGTCCCTCCTGGCCTCTGCAATTATCATCATTGCATCTACCAGCTTCTGCTCCGCGTCGATCCGTCTATTTTCCATATCAACGATCCAAGACGGGTCAACTCTTTGACGAGTCCTGAGATCAGATATATTGCGGCTCCTAACAGAGCTCCTGGGTAGTCGCCGTGACACTGGACTATCTGTAAAGAAAAAAATATTATAATTACAACTAAATAATTTAAAGCATTCGTATTTCAACTTTCAGTTCATAGGAAGCACCACCAGCTTTCAAGTAAAAAAAAGAAAAATTAAAATTTGTTCAACCAGTCAATAGTTCTGACTTCTGACATCAAAAATATTAAGAAATAAAAGTGACAATTAGAACTATATCTGACCAGCATTTGATCTAGGACCCCGCGTCCTGTTAGGGTCAGCAGAAGCCGGTGCCTGCACTCTATCTGAAACTAATAAGATAGGATATTTTGAAGCAACAGTATGTTTGCAATTTTGAAATATTTGAATCATTTGTCAGGTTTAAAACAATATAGATAATCGCACGTATAATAAATATTATACATGCGAAAGTAACTCTGTCTGTCTGTCTGTTACGCAATCACGCCTTAACTACTAAACCAATTTGCATTAAATTTGGTATAGAGATATTTTGATACCCGAGAAAGGACATAGGCTACTTTTTACCCCGGGACATAGGATAGGTTTTATTCCGGAAATCCCACGGGAACAGGAACTATGCGGGTTTTTCTTTGACTGCGCGGGCGATGCCGCGGGTGGAAAGCTAGTTCAATATAAATCTCTATGTAAATACCAAATTTTACCTAAATTGTTAAGAGTTACATATAATAACTGATTGTTTATGTAGGTATGTTTTTCTTATATTATTTATGTAATGTAGATGTATAAGCTCAACTAACAAACTTTACCAGTATTTCCTCTCGTTGATGGTGATATTGGCGTTGTGGTCTGCCCAATATCTATGAGCCGTTCACTGGCTGGTGGTGGTGGAGAAGACTCTAAAATTGAAAGGGTTTTGGATAAATTATATACTTAAGTAACAGATTTTTTTTCACTCCGAAGTTGGTTAAAATAAATGTCTGTTTACCTATGGTTATCTCTACACATTCAGTTGCTATATCCTCATAGATGGCCGAGGAGGTACTTGGTGTTGGTATAGGCTGCAATGCAAAAATATGATTAGAATCATTACATATTAATTTCAAGGATAAAAGACTATTTTTTTTCTCTTACAAATGCTGGCACTCTATGCTGAGTATCTCCATATGCAGCACCCTCTCCAATAATGGCCAACACCTTTTTATCAATTTCTGATAAGTCGTCTTTACAAGCCGGCCCACCACCAGTGCCAGAAGCTGCCCGTCTTTGGGCTGATGCCCTCGCCTTTACCTTATGCTTCAGGTCAGCCCAATACTGTAAGCATAATGCATGCAAGCTTATTTAAATTTATTTGTTTGAAACCCACAGCTCTTAATATATATATATATAGTTATATATATATTATATATAGTTTATATAAACTTTTTTTTAACCTTTTATAAACTATAATTTTATGCATCAATATGGAATTGATGTACTAAAAATGCAAGTAGGTAGGTATAGACAGCTATTTAGTATTTCTATTTTCTGTGGTGTAAAAATACACACATGGCAGTGTGAAATCAAGTGATGTGTTAGAAATATGAGGAAAAAAAGATTCAAATTGTATAGAAATAGCAAATAAATAATTATTTATCAAATATACTTACACGTTTCCAGCGATATCCAGATTTTGAGGCACCACTGCCATGGGCGTTTAATTTGGAAGCTAGTTCTTCCCACTGGCGATCGACTGTTTCTTTCGATCGTGGACCCAAACCAACGCCTTTGGCCAGAGCCTGATGCTCCATTAAATAATTAAGGAGGTCCTCTAATTGAGACTTGGAAACTCGGTGTTCCATTTTTTTCAACTGAAAAATTCACAATATTTTGTGAGTAAATAAGTAACGTTTAATGCATATATTGTAACTAGCGCCTTCATAAGCAAAGAGTTAGACTTACCTACTTGTGCAAAATTACGAAAATTGTAACACTAATATTCACCGCTGAGCACAAACCACGACAAATCACATTCACGAACTGATTACTGAATACCTTTCCCACATCCCAGTAATAATATATTACGTTGTTTATGTGACAAGACCCACTTACAAGGGTTATCGCAAAAAAAATCCCTGGAGTGGTCATGCTGGGATCCATCCACTTCACAAGTTTCTTAATCTTAACTTTCATATTAGTTTTTTGCTAACGCAGATCACAGATGTGACGCAGTTATGAATATGAGAGCGAGTATTGTTTAACAAACATACGTAGTACCACCAGTTGCCACCTGATTGTGAGTGGCGCTGCTTTCCATACAAAATCAAGTGCATCGGTCGCAGGAAGCAGATGTTGTGCGACAGCGGCGCAACAGCTTACATAATACGAAATTTTTTGACGTTTCGCGACCAGTCGCAAACCTGTCGCGTTGCTGTTGCGCGTCGCTTGCTATCTGCTAATTTTTAGCTAATAAGGCTGCGGTGTTAGCTCATAAAACGATCTCATGTCATTTACCAAATTGCATCGCGTTTCAGGCTTAATTGTGTGTGAACCGAAATGTGTATTTTAAACACGAAATTCCACATTAAAGTATAGGTTAGAACTACTATTTGGAACATTTGGACAATTTTATACGAGGCGCACATTGATATTAAATAATAATGGAATTGTAGACGTTGAGCTTCGGTAATCTCACGAAATCTTCTAATTCACCTTATTATATTGTTAGTATTATTTGCTAGAAACAAAGGTAAGCCGCAACATAATAAAAGATTTTTTCATGTCTATTTAGATTTTAGATCCTTCATATGTTAATTATATTTGATGTCCTAGCTGCACAGCAAGTTGAGTATATATTACCTAGATAATAGCTCAACAATTCTGCAACAAAAAGAAAATAAGACATCTACAAAAGTATCAACTTACATAAGGTTACCTATAGCAAAATGTTGATTGAAAAATATATAATAAGGTACTTAAGTATCATAACTTTTGGTGAAAGCTATAATCTACTTACGACAAAAAATATTTATTAATCTTCATATCTAAATCACTAGCTAAACGTATAATCACGTGCAATTAAGTGTACTAAAAGTTAAAACCTCATTTGTAACGTACTCACTAAAAAGAAAATCTTAGACAGGTGTCAAGCGTTCACCTGCGCCTGCGCAACTCAAGTGTTTTTACAGAAGAAATTATACATTTCTAGTTTTTCCTAGTTAATTTTGCACCTGCCAGCCTTATCATTCATGTTTGCATCGACTTGATACATACATGATACTTCTAATGAATCTATCTGCTTTTTATATGAATATTTATTAAATAAAACAGATATACCTGCATAAATATTCGTGCAAAAATTCACTTACATATTTTATGATGAAATAATTTAATAAGTTACTTTTGACTACGTGATTTATTCGAAAAAGATAAAACATTTTTTGTAGAAGAAATTTATGATGTGACTACATCGCGATCGGGCTACATATAATTACACTTTATTTTTCATTTATGTTAATATCAAGAAAAAATATGTTATTTAACGTTGTTGAAACTTTTCATTAATTATTTATTTTCTTCTACTTTCCAGTTTGCTTTATGGTCGGTGCACATAATATTTATAATATGTTCACGTATTTTATTGTGAACGTGATCTCGTTCTAGAATAATAAAATTAATTAAAAAACGTAGCTCCAGGAGGGCTCAGTACATTACGCGTTAATATGAAGTATAATAACTCTGAGGCAATAAAAATGATCGTAAAAGTCTAGCTGCCTTATCCCTATTTCTTTGCAAAAACTGGTAACATGTGGTTCGGGATGAACTAGGGGGATATCGCGGTATGTGCGTTCGTATCCGCACTGCTGCAGTTTATGGTAACGGTAATTGATAAATGTTAGTTGAAAACATATCTCGGTATAAGAACATGATGTATGTGCCCATCAAATTGTAACGATCCCGCTTGTATTCGGAAAAAAGCCGAGCCGACCACTTATTGTATACAATATACTTTAACTAATTGTATAAATAACAAGTGAGACGCGATTCATTTATTTGCACTGTGTTGATGTGTGTAATCACATTTTGAATTATAATTGTCCAATCGTTTCAAAGCATATTAAAACAACATCACTCGAATAAACGATCTTGAAAATCCCAATTGAAAACGAGAGTCCACTTTAACAAAAAGTTTGACTCGGTTTCGCATTCCCAAATTAAATTCAATGACCGGCAATTACCCCGTACAATTGCATTCAAACTATTTTAACGGAAGACCTCACAATCGTTTACTTCGAATTAAATAAACAAGGGTGCCGCGGGCAGAGCCGATTGTCGGCGATCTGACGGCAAATAATTGCCGATTTGGCCGACACACGCGAACGCCGTAATTGCAGAAGATTGCGGCCAATTTGCAAGAACAAACATTGCTCCGGCCACTGAGGTAATGTAATTTTATGCTCGTTTATCAGATATTAATTTAGGATATTATGCCGTCGGTTTCTATTGTTTAGTACGGTTATAAATCTTTTGTGACGTCACATTGTAATGCTACTTTTATTCGAGCTTTATAACATGCAATTTCTTTTTAAGATATTTATGACATGTGAAGTTTTTCTTCAAATATACATCGAATGTATGTAACTTTGATTCTTTATAGATAGAGTTAAGTATACTATAATAGATCAACCTTTTAATAATCACATTTGCGTTTCGTTTCTACACTATAGTCCATCTACACTAGCTCCATCGCCACTAGTCAGTAGTCACGGACCAAAAAGCCATTTTACCAACACAAGCTTTACCTAATAAACGAATTTATTCAACAACTCAAACATCAAGTCATCTCGTCATCATAACTCTAATGAGTATATCTAAAACAACATCTCGAAGGAACCCGGGCGCCCCGCAGTGTTCTGACCACACATACTTTACATACAGATTCTTAAATAATTTTGTATTCTTACGGTATAATACATGAGCATTAGCGATTTTTACGGTTTCCTTTGTTAAGCAACCATTCTTTGAAACGCCACCTTTGAGTTGTAATTTAAGGAAAATCTAATTGGTTTGAGGTTCATTTATTCAAATTATTATTGATGCGTTTGTGCTGCATAGCGATTAGCGTACATATGTTCAAATAAATCAAAGGTCCTTTAATTACTTTGTAGATACACGATATTCGTGAATCATCTGATGCCCTCATTAATACACAACTCACTAAAACAACTAACACTATTCGTATAAAAATACCCAAGCAAAATGCGTATTGTTCTACACTCTTGTATTCCAAGAAGAATCTATTGACAACTTAGCATTCCTTACTTCCAGCCCTTATAAAAAAAGCAGTTCTCGCATCAGATAATAATAGTGATGCAAAAACAAATAGCTGCAATGTAATCAATGGGGTTAAATGCCGATCGTGCCATTAAACGGATAATTAAACTTGAATCCAATACAGACGTCGAATCAGGCTGAATTGCGTCTATTTAAAGCACACACATCAGCAACGGACGCAGTTCGAGACATTAGTCTTGTGAGTCACTCAATTACCCCATCCATAAATAGCGTATCAAACTTATGTCATATTGTACTTAAGGTTCCCTTATAATACTAGTAACAACTACCACCATTGTGAAAATCACATCATTGATGCGGTTTAAATTAGGATTGATTTAAAGCTATAAGATTGTGATGCTTTAACAAATTAAATAGAGAAACAACCTGATCTTATTTTATTTAAATTAGTTGATCTATCTCGCTTTTCTCAAGCATTATTAGAATAAATTATAGATCAATTATTGAAATAATATACGAGTATTAGGATGAATTAATAATAAACTTGTATACCTTCACAAGGACGAACACTACATATTTTTAGAGTACATAATAAAATTATGTGACTCGTTGGTTATTCATATTTAAAATTAAAATCGTATACATATTTAAATTTTTAACCCTTATATTTGATCAAACTTTCATATAAGTCGTTTCTGTATTAGTAGTTTCTCAAAAAATATTTTTAACACACTTATTATTACATGACTCTGACCTGTATGTTGGTATGACTCTTTTCGACTCGATTTTCACCCTTTAAGCGGTCAGAATTAGATCAAACATTGTGCATCAAGGATCGGTTACAATACAATAATTGAATCTTATTAAAGCGTGTTTTTAACTATATTTATTATTACATAACTATAATTACTTTGCTTTCCACCAATAATGTGCGAGGATGTGTAGCTAGGAACGTGTTTTAAATAACCAATCATATCGCTTCATTTAGTTAAAAGTTTGAAGTGTTTAGCGTTTGAAGCGAAACTATTGGTTATTTACAAA
>CAJQZN010036585.1:0-12564 GCA_907164685.1 Colias eurytheme | reverse complement strand
AAAGTAGTTTCATACAACGTAACTGATCCTCTCAGTTCTTTTTCCGTAAAAGAATTTATCGTTTTAGAAACTTTCCCATATTATTATTTATTAGTACCTTCGTTTTTTTTATACTACAACCGGAGCGGGCGGTGCACTTGATGTAAGGTGATCTCCGCTTCCCATAAGCAATTGCAACATCGGGTAACTTTGCGATTGTTTTGCCGGCCTTTGAGAGACGCATCTCTCGGCTCTTTTTCTGTTTAGTGGAGAAATCTTGCATAGATACCAACGCGAACGGCCCGCAGGAGAAGGAGCCGTAGGTTATTTCGGATTTTCACCAACTTAACTAACAGCTTAAATGACGGGCCACCAATATTTAATTGAATTCTTCCGGGACCATATTATTAGTACCTACTATATTTTATATTTACAGCGTCCTCCCCCTCCCGGCACGTTAGCATCAGTGCCCGTGCCATCATGTGACAACCTGAAGTGTCACAACATCACCACTTGGAGCTCAGATACTGAACCCTGCCCGTACTTCGATTTGAAGGAGGTGCCGCTGTACACTAGAGTGCACAGCTTGAAGACCAACTTTGTTTATGTGAGTCGGCTTTTTAGCTATTAGTGCGCTATACTATAGTTGATAATTCATTATCATTTAAGAAATGACTGAAAATAGAGCTGAATAATTTTATTATAACAATTTTTTCTCTGCCAAACAGAAAACAGGTTCATTTTACTGTGCATAATAAATATTTTTTTAACAAAGGTTATGAGTTATATGTATTCAATGAAGAAATCAGTTAAAACATTGGAAATACTTTCACAAAAGTTCATTTTTTTTTTTTTGTGAATTTACTGTATCTTTTCGTGAATGATACTATGATAAAACTATGTAATTTTCTTTATATTTGCCAATAAATATATTACTTTCCCCAACCATAGATCAACATAGTCCTAGACACGACATCCATAGACCAGCACACGCGCAAGTGGCTCCCCCTACACCTTAACGCTCTAGCCGAGTGCCCAGTAAGACGTGGGGATAAACTGATACCACATGAAGAAGTCATCGCTACTACTGAACAATTGACGGTCACTTTTAGCAATGATATTGGCTTTGGGAAGTCGGGGAACTTCACTGTGGGACACTATGGCAACTTTGTGCATATTGAGACGAGGGTAAGTGTGTTTGTTTTGTAAATTGTAAAAAAATGTAAATTTTTGCCCCTTTTATTGATTAAAGCCAAACAGGATTTTACTTCGTATAAGATACTTACTTGCAAAAGTGGATATCTATATGATAAAAGTAAAAATCCTTACCAGAAATTGTAAATCTCCCAAATTTCTTAAATATTGTTTGCATTGTGTTATAAATTTGGTTATCATGCTCCCAAAAAGTTTCTACTCTTTTTTATATTTGAAGGAATTTGAGCTTCATTTATGATCTGTATATATATTTCTATATTTTTATTTGTTTTTTTTTATACAATTTTTGTTTCTGGTTTTCAGTGTGAACCTGCAGACTATGTACAAGTAGTGAATCATTTGTACGAAGTATTGTATGCTGCTGAGTTGACCAAGGAACGATTGCTTGTCTTTGCTCAAAGACTTATCAATGATGTTGCTCAGGTATGGATATATTTTTCATACAACTTTCTTATACCAAAATTTTACCATTAAAAGAGTCACTTTATTCTGGTAATTTCAGTGGCGAAATTAGGATATTTTATTGCATTTATTTATTGTATTTTATTTTATATTTTAACGGTTTTTAATATACAATTTTGTCTTTCCAGGTCCGTCGCAACGGACACAAAATGGTATACGACATACTACGCGATTCCCTATATAGCAAAGATAGTAACGTACATTGGTCGTCAGTATTACGCCAACAGAAGTTCCTTAAAGAGCTCATAGAAACACTAAACGCTGGTGGAGACTCAGCTGAGAACGCGTTGAGTGAAGCTAGAGAAACACTTAACAATATAACGGCTAAACCGTGGTTGCATCTAGCGAGTGATTTGGAGAGGTACACGCTTAGTACGGAGCCGTGGAAGCAGTTTGCAAGGCCGAATGAAATTGTTCCTGTTGAGTAAGTTTTTTAGCAGATTTATGAAATCGTAACGTTATCAATGTGAAAAAATGTTTATTTGTTTTTTCTCAACGGAATTTCTGGGCTTTAATAAATTTCGAATACATATTGAAATCAAAATGTTGAGGATATTATAATCATCAAAATCATGTTTCATATTACATAGTTTAAATGTTTGAAACAACACAAAAGCGAATGAAATTCTATTTCTAAAGGCTTACGATGCGTCGAGCATAGTGGCAATACGTAGAACATTGCCACGGTTAATCGAAGGATGCGGGATCATATCTCGGGCATTCACAACATTTTTTTTTCTTTTTTTTCAATTATCCTATACTTTTTGACGTGACAACGTCTTATAATTCGATAGAGCCGGTTGCACGCACGAAAAAACATGACTCATGCGGCTTACCTCGCTCTGAGGCGTTCCTTGTAAGGCTTGAAATGCAAGCGAGAGCGCGGAACGAGCGACAAAGAAGCACAATCGGCCGTTGTCACGTTCACTATCGTCAGTAAACCGACTTTACAGACAACCAATTTTTTTATTATCTCTTAGGCCGAAGCTATACAGCGATTCAGAGCTAATGTCAGGTTGGGGCGGCGGGTTCGTGGTGGGCGTGGGCGGGCTGGAGTCGTCGTTCCTCGCGCAGCTCAGCGCGGGGCCCAGGGGACACCAGCTGCTGGAGACCGCGCCGCTTGCTGTCGCTCTTAACTATTTTACGCAGCTAGAGGTAAGAATCATAAACCAAAACCTGGTTGATTATACAGCGAACTAAAAACTTTTTAGACTAGGACTAAAAAGTTTGTATAGCGAAACAATAATTGTGTAGAAATATGATAGTATTTAAAATAATTAATATTCATCCGTATTTGACTAAATCAAATACCATTTTAAAGATATATCGGTGCTTGACGATAGTAAAAATATTAAGGATTTAATTGGAACAAATGTGTAACAAAAACATATAATTTATTTTTCTATTACAACATACCAATTACTAAAGTAAGGTTATATGAAGAAGTGGGGAAATCTTGCATAGATACCCGATGCCTGCAGGGAAGGGGCCGTCGGTTATGTCGGATTCTTACTGAATAAAACTCTACTTTATTCCGTCCAGCCTCACCGATGACGGGGCCACGGCCAAAGTTACAATGTTAATTACTCCCAGGGTCCGATGTGGCGCGAGATCCGCGGCGGCGGTCTCTCGTACGGGTACGGGGTGCGCGCGGCCCCCGCGGAGGCGGCGCTCGTGCTGTCGCTGTACCGCGCCACTAACGCGCCAGCCGCCTATACTAAGGCGAAGACTATCTTGGTGAGCACTGCTGTAGTAATTAAGGGGTGATCGAAGTTTTTTATACTCTTAAAAATGTCCCATTTCAATGCTAAAAAACTATTATAATTGCTTGTTTTTTCCTGCTGAACTATAGCATTGAGATGAATAGAGGGATAACATACGTTCATCTTTTTTTTTGTAAAAAAGATGAATTTATAAAATGAAATATTCTTACTCTACATTCACATTTTATAAGATTAAGGGCTGAGATTTCAATTCTTGGATAAAACTTACCCGTCCAATAAAATATTACACGATTATATTAAAATGTCACCTGTAAACTGTCAAAGACGGGCAATTAGGATACCTTTCATACATGGTAGTTTAATACGTTATTCGACGAATAAATTTTAACCAAGGATTGAAAAATCAGCCCTAAATTTGACAAGAAAATAACAATAGATTGTTTCTACCAATAAGGATAAAGCTTCCATGAAAAACATTGTCCAAATAGATCTAAAGATGTGAAATTTCAGGAGGACTATCTCGCCAAAGGCAAATTCGACGAGGAACTATTTGCCTCAGCTAAAAGTACAGCTTTGTTTGAAGTTGTAGAAAACGAGAAGTGTCCCGCGGACGTGGTGCGACAGTCGCTCACTAATTATGTGAAACGGGTTGGGACTTGCTATAATAGGTGAGATTAATTGAAACTATATTTAGAAATGAATTGTGTAATAGATAGTAAGTAGTCTTTTACAAATTTATAAATAATATAAAAAATTCGAACACGAAGCGGGATTCGATTATAAAGCAGATCGACTTATTTTTGACTCGACTTACATTTGAATTATCAATTTTAAGTAGTTTCTTGTAAAACACAACATGAATATTACCACTTTGTTTCCAAAATCAAATATAGGCTAGGGGCATAAATCCCGTATTGTTGTAGGGTAGGAAATAACTATTTTTTTAATTGATAATTTGTAGAGAGAGAACATAAAAGAACATGTATATAAGAATTAAAAATAGTTCATAAAACACTGTGTCAAACACAAGTACCGGAATTGAAAAATAGATTTCTTCTAAAATTCCACGATATAATTATTTTTTTAACATCCCTTGCAGAGAGCTAATATGTGCCATAGCAGCGGTCACCGAGGCAGAAGCACACGCAGCAGCCGAACGCTGGCTGCCCGCACTCTTTGATACCGAGCGCAGTAAGCTGGCCATCGTGTGCCATCCCAGCAAGGCCAACGATCTGCAGAATAGCTTTGCTAAGTATGTTTCGTGAATTTTATGTTTTTGATATATGAAATAAAAAATGTTGTGTGGTTTTATGAAACCACGGTAAAAGTGAAACTGTTCGAACGGTTCCGAACACTGCTTTGTGTAGCGCATGTCGCGTGACGGTCGGCTGCCGAGTAGGTATACCTACTCGGCCGCCGCGATACACGCGACATGCGCTACACAGACCAAAAAGTTTGAGACGATGTAATAAAAGTTTCACTTTAAAAAAATTCTTGTTTGGATACTTTAGGAGAAATGTGAGGTACTTTATGGTTTAGGTATAAGCATAAAATTAACATTTGTCTTTTGGAGGTATTGTTCAGATACAGAAACGGAAAAAATTGATGGAGAAATGCCGAGTGCAATTAAAAGATTTTTAAAAAGCTTATTTTAGTGGCTGTAGAGATATTGTATAGGTGTTTTAACACCAAAATTTATTTAAAATTACAATTGATACCTAATGCGGAACAATTTAATTCCTCTTCGACTTCTTATATGCTAATTTTTATTTTCATATCATTTAAAAGGTTATATTTAAATAAAATAAATATTTAAGAATTCCGATCGATCCTTTCGCGACTGACGACTTGGCCACTCTCTTGCATGATCCAGCTCAGCAATCTTATTACTTTCAAAATTGTCTTGATACTTAATAAATTATTTTTGTTCCAGAATAAACATTAACTTGGAAGCGTTCGAGTCAATGGAAGCGTCTCACTTTAATAAATAAGAAGTACACAATTTAGAATTTTAAGCAATTTGTATTTTATATTAATTACTTTTATATGTTGCCTGTTAACACCGAAAGTCATTTATTGCTTGGCTGTGCCTTACATAATATTATTGCATGACCTCAATTTTGTCCGATATTGAATTTATATCTTTGTTAATAAAGTGATTTACAAGGACTATTCGTTTTTTTTCTTTGTACACCCAAGACCAATTTCCTTATTATAAGAATGCGTTTATTGTACGTAACTATATCGGAGGAATATATAAGCTGTTACATTACGAGGCAGGTATAGTATAAAAATTTACCAAAATATTAGGATAAAAATAGTGTCTGTGTTAAGTGTTTAGTCGTCATCAAAAATGTATGGAGGGACGGTCGGAACAGTATCAGCGTTCTGACCATTATTTTTCTTTTTTTCATTGCGTACTACGACCCCTGTAGAACCGCCATCCTGTTACAAATAACCCGAAATCTTGTGGGTCATATAAAATATTACAGTATCTATTATAGTATCTTCACCGTGTGTGACGCGCTTAGACTATAATTGCAAGTAAGACTATAATATATGACAAACAATACAACATTTTGAGGTATTGAAAGACAAAACAAAAAAATCTATTAATGTGATACCAAAAAATTTAAAGCAAGATCTCCATGTTTATCATATTTCAATTCAAACTGGTGTAGCAAAATAAGTCAGACGAAAATACTATTCTATATAAATAGATTTACGCTATACGCAAATAAGCACTAAAATTGTTTATCAAACTTAAACTCAAACATTTATTTATTCAATTAGAATTCTTATAAAAGCACTAATATTAACATTTAACACCGATTCGAAAAGCAGTATCTATGGTGAAGAGCCGGCAAGAAACTCCATAATAATTGCTCTTTTAAACGCACTACATAATATGTGCAAAAGAACTGTCCTGTGGTTCTTACGCGACAACCCTCCATGGGTTTTATTCTTCCATAATATACTCCTTAACGCTGTAATAGGCTCTCTGAACTAATACATTTTTAAGCGACCGAATGTAAAAATTCCGTAACGAAAAAACCTAACACCCCCCACTCCAACCGGCACAGCGATGCGATGCTATGCAATAGCTTTACCGCAGCAGTCCTCGAGTGTCACACGTATTTTTTTTTACATAAGTTTTAAATTTAGCACTACTAAACTCTTTAATACAATGAGGAATTCTGTTGTGAAAGCGTATATCTTGAGTCATAAATGAATTTTTAACGTTAGCTAAGCGGTAAAATGGCATTTCAATTTTATTTCTGTTCCTTGTGCCATAACAGTGTCTATCTCCTACTCTTGTGTGTATATATATCTTATCGGATAGTTTCTATATCTTTCAACCCTGACCCACAGTAGAATTCCATAGGATATAATGCTATGAAAGTAGCCGAAATAAACCAATCTAGCCGTATTTTGATATGCTGCTGAACTGAGCTTACTTGCAGCGGTGTTGACATGGGCTCCCCACTGTCGTTTCTACATCCACCACTTTACTTTCGTCAGATATTAACGCAAGAAATATAGTAGATTCTGTAGGGTGTATATGTAACGCTTCGAGAAAAGGTAGGTAGTGCCCGTGCGCTTCGCTTGGCTCGTCTTGGCGGGGGCACTACCGTGCCCCCAGATACCTTCGTATTCAAGGTAATGTCTCTGTTCAACTTTTTTACGTTAGGAAGTAAAAATCCAATAAATTATTACCATTTAATTTAATAATATATTATTCGTCAATATTTGGGTCATGCTTATCAAATTATAAATTATAATAGTCTGAAACGATCTTTTTATTGTAACACAGAATTTGCTTCTCTGTTCTTACAACACAACGTTCAAATATGTAGTCCCTCGAGTATTGTTATATAGAGTATACAATATATTTTGTACTGTTCTGTTATTTCAAAAAAGGAGGCATGCAGGACAATAAAAGACAACATTTTGATGATTTATTTATTCACCATTAATCTTAAAGCTATGTCTATACAAAAAATATAACTTAAATTTAGTCAGATATTTAGTGAACGTCAATATAAATCATCTCACAACCGCAGCAACATATCCATTTTCAAACCGTCCATAGAAATAAACCAATCTTTAACATCAACAGTTTATTCATACAATATAACAAAATATATTGAATAATTTTATAGATAGATACTATTTTTAGAACGACATTAAAACATTAAACATTTCTATCTAATAATACAGAATTTTAAAATTGAAGTCACTAATTGAGCTGTCTTCTAGAAATTCAAAAAGTGCAACTATTTATACATTTAAAAGTAAATAACAGTATCGTATCGATAACGTTCTTTTCGGTTCGTAATACTGGCTATTTTAGTAGCTGTCTTCGAAATTCGTACTTGTTCTTCGCGAGTAGAAATAAACTGGCCTTAGACGATACATACAGTAATAGGCCCTTCAGTATGTGAAGTATAAAAATAATATGCAATAAATATTTACAAATTATTTATTTTATGTTACTAACGATTAGTTTGCTACGCATATTGATATGCAATTTAATGCATTTTAAAGCACCAAAAATACACGCGGCTACCGAACAAAGACAATGTGATGTAGAAATGTAACTCAGTCGATAAATATTTTACGGCACTTCAACAAGTACTTCATTACACGTTTTGGTAAACAATAAACAACTACTTATGTTAACATCTATATGCAGAATATAACTATTAATGCGATGATTACATTATAAACTTATGTTACAAAAGAGGCGGCCCCATTTACACTATCTAACGCGTCTCGATCTGACGGGTTTTATTTCTCACTGTACTTCGAATTGAGATTCGACTTATGATATTTATATTTGGACACTAAAGTATAAATTTCAACTAAAACAACCAAAAGGTAAGCCGATTTCTTCGATTAAAACAAGACTGGATAAAATTCTTTAAAAATTTCATGATATTCATAAATCCGGGGCTTTACACTACGGAATGACAATACTTACAACTGCGTGTATAAGATTTATTAATTATAAATGACACCTAATTCCTTACAATAGTAATTCTCCTATGATTCTTAGATAGTAAATTTGTATAAGTAGTAAATAAGAAAGTTCTAACTTGAACTAAATGCATAGACGATAAACTGTATCAGAAAAATAAATACAAGAAATTTACGTCATAGACAAACTAGCTTTGGTTGCCACATATATTGTGACACAAATTAAAATTAACTTAAAATATTATTACATTTAATCCCAATAATTAACACGATGCTAATATATTTATATAGTTGGAGCGCGGGTTCAAAAGTTTTAGACCAAAACGAAGTGTGAAAATAATTCCACTCTAAATATTATAGTACATTTAGTATGAATTAAACAAAAATAGTTTGTACACTGCATGTAAAGCGGCCCCGCCGCATACTCATTTTAGTTATTATAATTAATATGGATAGGTATTTAAAATTACATAATGAAACATAAACTTCAACTGGTTACTTAATGTTACAGAATAACTGCTACATAACTTAACACTGTCTCGAACATTCTAAACAACAAATCCTATAATCCAAACCTCGAATCGATCGAATAGGTTAATATCCTAACAAGACAGATTACAACTCGTAAGCCGCGAGTACGTTTACATGTACGTAACTGAAATTCTACTGTCATAAAACATAGCTAGTCAGAAGAACGAATTATGTACTTCTAAACTAATCTTTAGAGGACACAGTTGCAAACACTAAGCTCAATATTAGTTTTACAAATGAGTAAAACGCAATAACAATAAGAAGGTTCGAACTAGTAACTCAGAGTATGTATGTACCGCGACTTACTGCTGCTGTCCGCAAAACTCGAAAGTTCCAGAATGTTCTCGAATGTTCTAGAAGTTTTGGCGCCAATGAGTGAGATGATGAAGTTTCGAAGTCGAAAAAGTCCTCGAAGGTTCGCCGCGGTCGGTGCACGTGCAGCGCGAGGTTGCCAAAGCGCCCGTAAGTTCTCAAGGATTCTAGAAGCTTCGAGCCGCGCGAGGTTGCCGAGCCGAGCGTTCTGGAACGTTCTAGAATGTTCCAATGCGGTTACATCATCGAGTTAGCATCGATGGGCGGCGCGTGGTTGCGCAGCGCCTCGCGGATGAAGCCGCCGATGTTGCCCTCGGCCACCAGGTGGAAGAAGAACAGGTGCTCGAAGCCCTTGAGCGAGATGGAGCGCAGCGCGGGCAGGCGCAGCAGCAGCGACGCGAACCGGCCCTCCTCCGCGCTGTGCGACCGCCGGCAGTACTCGTCCAGGCACGAGAACATCTGCTCATAGTACAAATGTTAAAAACATTAAATTAAATTAAATTAAAATTTATTTATTTTCTCATCACAAATGTACAATCAACACATATATTGTTAATCTATATATCATTGTTAATCTAAAATGTCAGTTTGTTAGCTGTCATGTTCGCTAGTTTACATGAAAATTTCAATGTGATATGATAATTGATAAAAATATTTTAAGCGGATATTTTTATTACCTTTTCTCGTAGTACGTCAACTTCCTGGCGATTCTTCAAGCCCTTAACATCTGTAAGTAAAATAATCATCTCTTCATTATTCCCATTTATATTCAAACTAATTGTATAGATATTCGATTCGTTTTCTATTTATACGATTTTAACAATCCTTAAATAGCGATAGTCCATAAAACTTTCTAACCATATTTTGCTTTATCTCTGCTCTAAAAAATTGGTTGTTTGTAAAGTAGGTTTACGATCGAGATGTTTACGTGATAACGTCTCATTGGTGGCAGCGCTCGAGATGAGACGGGAGATCGGTCCGTCTCTCTCTCGTTATACCTGCGATCGCGCTCGTGAGGTTTTGGTGTGACACAAGTTTCTGAACATGTCACCCGACTAAAACGATTTTAAAAACGTTATCACGTTAAAACTTTCTTGCCCACTGACCCGGGTTAAGCAGCACGATGGCCTTAAGCGCGACGTACTCCGCCTGGTCCATGCGCAGCGCGCGCATCTTCAGCGACAGCTCCGACAGCACGCGGTCGAAGATCTGCCCCACGCCCGCTTGGAGCGCTGAATTACGGTGCAACGTCATACCTGTAATAATAATTATACATTTATTAGTAGAATTGTAACTCATTTTGTTTCATAATTCAGGATAAAGAAACTATACTATGTACTATAATATAGTATATCTATACTAATATTATAAAGTTGAAGAGTTGGTTTGTTTGTCGGTTTGAACGCGCTTATTTAGGAACTACTGGTCCGATTTGAAAAATTTATTCGGTGTTAGATAGCCCATTTATGGAGAAAGGTTATACGCTATATCTAAAGCTATAAGCTATATCATCTCATAGGTTTTATGAGATGATATAGCATTGCACAGCAGGTAAATATATGCACAAAAGATCAGGATACGAGAATTACCGGGAAATAAAAGCACAATGCACAATATTTTAATACAACAGTTGTTCCACTTGCTGATAATGTTTCTGATAGCCGATACAATAATTTTGATTGTCTATTTGCTGACCCTTAAAAATCTATGATAATAAACGTAATATAAGACAAACACAGAAAGGTGGAGTAGGGCTTTAGCGGTTTATTGGGTTTAAATAAATATAAAATAGAATAATTACCTGGCATGAGACACATGAGCTGCGGCGGCGAGACGGTTCGCGTGCCGTCCATATTTTCTCGGTCGTCTTCCAAGTACTGAAATAAATAATATCGCTTGTTAACCGTCACAATACAGGGTGGATTTTTGAGACGGGTCAGTAAGGGCAGGTTCCTTAACCGTTATAGCTACAGGAAAACGTTCCTAGGAGATCATCCATAACTTTTTAAGGTATTCTGAACTGCATTCAAAGATTTTGGTAAAAAAAATTGCAGTCAGCAAAAAATGCTAAAATATCGAAAAATGTTGCTTTCATTCCTATTTCACGTGGGAATCAAAATACTTTACAGGACCATTCTAGGTTAGAGTACTAGAAATTACAGAAATTGCCAAAACCTCTTCTAACCAATATACAAGCTAGTGAATGGAACCGCAACAACATACCAGAGACTGACACCATTTATGCTTAAAAACCATTTTCCGTAAATCTAAAAATGCTTTTATTTTTATAATATTACTAGCGGTCCGCCCGGGCTTCGCCCGTGGTACCTACATGTTTAAACTATCCTATCTCTCAAGTTGGATCGAACTGCACATGGTGTGCGAATTTTATAATAATCGGTTAAGTGGTTTAGGAGTCCATTGAGGACAAACATTGTGACACGAGATTTATATATATTAAGATTTTATGATATTTATTCCACGCACCTCCATAGACCGCCAAGCGATCGCGAACAGCAGCAGCTCGTTCCAGGACGCCTTGATGAGGAGCACCTGGTCGTCCATCTCCAGCTGGCTGAAGTGGGGGATGTCACGAGCCCACACCACTAGCGCGGCTATTTGTTTGTTACCTGCAATTTGTTGGGTACATTATTGTTGAGTTTATATTTAATCATCATTACATAGTATATTTTGACAAATTATTCTGTCCAAATATCTGCTCATAGTCCGTTGACTGATCGAAGATGTCAATAATAATAAGAAAAAAAAATTACATAGTATATGCAGTGGTGGTTCAATGGTGGACCTCGGGCTTTAAATCGGTTGTAGTTTCGTGATCAGACGAGCTTGCAAGAAATAAATTGATTATTCAATTTATCTGCGTGAAATAAATTGATTATTCAATTTATGGTGTTAAAATAACCACTGCTCAAACGGTGAAGGAAAACATCGTGAGTTCGAAGAATGAAAAGTTCGACAACATGTGACATCCTTCAACCCACACTTGGCCAGCGTAGTGGATTATACCCTCATAATAGGCCCGTGTCCAAGCATTGCAAACGTATATGGGTTGATGATAACATTGTATAAAGTAAAATCACCCCCTTCTGTTTCATTTAAAGATATAATATTATAATTTTTAAACACATCTTTAAATCATCGAATATACTCAGCACTCAATAATATGTACACTGAAAACAAGTTATACATTATAGCGCCATCTAGGGACATTGATGTCCAGTATTGTTTATTGCTTTGTATGCCAATAGATGGCGTTGCTCTCCAACTACGAATACCAATTAGAAATATGTATGATATATACAGGGTGTCCCAAAACTCAACGTCAAGCCAAAACGGGGCG
>CAJQZN010036584.1:0-16974 GCA_907164685.1 Colias eurytheme | reverse complement strand
GATTTAAGCATACATAGGGATATAAGGACAAAGTATCGACTTGTTTATTATGTAGTGATGAAGATGATTATGCTTAGCTGTGTAAGAGTTCAGATGAAGGTACGTTTGTCTCATAATAGATCGATAATATCTAAAAAGTAACGACTGAATTAAAGAATCATAGAGATATTAAACAGAAATAGATTCAGCTCCAGGAATAAATACCTATAAATTCAAAGCAATTCAGAAACGTTCAAAATTTAGTTTAGATTTTATTTCAAATTTATTGCCGTATATTTCGATGGGTAGATGTTTACGATACAACAAGCTTTATAGTCGATAAATAACAAAACCATCAACTTTCAATTTTAGTTCGGTTCGCGTATTTTTGTGCGAAATCTATATTAAAAAATAGTTGAGTTAATTCAAAAGCAAATAGCAACCTACATTCCGGTATTGTGTTTAGAACAATTCTCGTTTTTGAATGATTCCTTTTATTTTTATGAGTGTATTCACGACAATAAAGATTTCTGCAGTATTAAATAGGTGTTTCAAAGACTGTAGAATCATTAGTATGTTATATAAGAAAGTACATTGTTCGTCTGTCCGTTTTTCTGTTTATGATAGACTCAAAACTGCTTCACTTATTTTATTTCTGATTTCACCATTGGATAGCGATTTGTTAAAATTTTAGATAATGTACGTGAGAAGATGCGGGTGCTATTTAAGTATAATGAAATTAATTAATTTTCCTTCTTATTTTTCACTCTCGCGTTATTTTTACAAGTGCAACTTTTTAATTTTGCTAAAAACCAGAGCCAAATAGGAGTAGTTGGAGCGGAACAAGAAATATATTGTAGTACGCGTTAGTCGGTGACAGAACTGTAAAGTGAGCATTGTTACGTAAATTGTTGAACATTTTCCGATACGGTTACGGTCGTGATTTGGTGCGAGATGCATAGTATTTTATTCTAAATAACGCTTGTTACTATTTCGATGAAAAATGTTCGAGATTTCTCCCTTTATTCTCGTAATGGTTCGGACTTCAAATCCGCATTACTACTATCACGGTAGAGTTTTGTCATCATTTTGCAAAAATGGCATGCCATATTTGTAAAAAAGTACATAAAAAAATGATTATTGAAGTTCCTTCTGCGTTTATATTTGTAAAAATAGGTATATTAAAATATGAATATGCTTACATTCGCTATACCGAATAATTGTAACAACGTATTTTTGATAGCAGTAGAGTCAAGAAGCATGCTGAGAACTTTAAAAATCATGCTACCTATAATCTCAATTATTTAAACCAGAATCTCTTTCGTTCAATGCATCTTATATCTCTACACAGCCCTAACCTAAGATAGAGTAAAAAAATAAAAATAGAAAACCTTTCTTTTCCCAGACCGCATCCAAGCAACCCAAAGCATTAGACCACAATATTCCCCAACAAATAGTGCATTATCTAGCCAGTCGATTACGTGGCCAGTCAGATAAATTCGCTCCATTATTCTGCCAAAAGGACGTTTGCTCTGAGGAGATTATACGCGCGTCTTGTCACGTACATGCCTTGCCCGGTGCCCGATTCCGTCCGGAAACATGTTACGAGAGGCTAAAAGTATTATTTCACACATGAAGAGGAATCTATAAGCCGAATGTCCATTTGAGGCAGTATTTGGGTCGTGTGCGGCATTTAAGTCTCTCTTTACGTCTTAAAACATTTCGTTTGAAGATCGATTTCGACTGATGTATTGTAATAGCGCGGTGTAGTGTGTACTTATGTAGGGTACATATAAAAGTGTATTTGATCCATTTTTCCATTATATCCACTTTACGTAGACTTCAAAAACTAATAGATCAACAGAATCAGAGTTAAAATTGTTTTACAACGTAATACCGAATTTTCAGTATTATATTAAATTAAATAAAATCAATATAAGAAGTGAGAATAGTTCTAACTTCCTTCATTCATCATTCGTAGAAATATTATAAATGTCTTTATTAATCTGCTTATCTTCTTGAATTATGTTTTAATTGAAAACTCAACTTATTGCAATTCTCCGAAATCTTATTTTTAAAAAGCTCTAATACAATTTATTCTTAAATAGACTCACGGGTATTATGTACATCATATTGAAAGCAAAAGTTGAAATGGGAAGAATTTTCTGGAAAGGCGTTAATTACATCAAGTTTTATTTCTGAGAATTTCATACAAACTTGAATACTCTCTAAATCACCCCTTCTGAAGTATTTGAATTTGTTTCTTCTCAACAGATGGAAGATACTTTAAAAAGGGAATGTCAAAAGTTTTGTGATCCCTCCATTTAGGCTTCGCGATACGGACTGACTTTTTAAATAATAAATCATTGTACATTATGATTAATATCCTTTTTATATCGAGTCGTAGATTTATCAATACTGTTCGAAGTAGCTCCCAGATATTTCTTTTTCTCGCGATAATGTCGATGCTAATAAATATAATTTAGAAATATTTCTGTATTGAACACTAAAGCAAATATTAAGTGCAAATATTTATTTTTTATGTATTTATTCTCATTTTTAAGATTTCATTGTGTGTTTTCGAAAGGGTTAGAACCCATTAAAAAGCTTCTTTTGGAAGGAATTATCTGAGTTGGTAGATGTAAATATTATTATAAACCTCAATAAATTGAAGATTATACACATAATATTATAATTGTATCAAAATACTTTGCAACGACAAATAAATAAAATCAAATGCAGGCTTCAACGTCTATTTGCAAAATTTTGGGTTAGGTTAGTTAAACAATCTCCGGATATAAAGGGATTTGCTACAACCGCAAAATTTTGTGCTAATTCATTTACCGGTGAACTTCTGAATCCCCGATTTAGTGGTTACATAACATTCAGAGAACAGAGAAACTACCCACGCAAGTTAATGTGGCTCTAGTAATCCGCCCTTGCAATGTTTCTATGAAAATTTGTTGCCATTTACAATTTAAGTAATCTCGACGATATGTGGAGCGTGGGTAATAACGGATATTAAATGTTTCAAGTCTGTTTGCTGAATATCTATAAATATAATTAGGTAACTATAGACATTTAAAAATAAAGATTAACCTACAAGCTTCATAAAATGAATTCTTAAAAATAGAACAAAGGACTTACATTTTAGCTTTTTAGTCTATAATATACTTAAATATAAATAAAGATTACCCTACAAGCTTCATAAATTGAATTCTTAAAAATAGAACAAAGACATTTTAGTTTACTATGTTCGTATTATTCCACTTTATTTCAGCAAATAAATGCCCGCCCACGATGGAAATGGTAATAAGTAAATAATACTTTAATTTGAAAATAAACACTCTCATCAATTGGAAAAGAAAAAGTACATTAATCAGCAGTGTTTATCTTTCTTAATTATGATGAGGCGAAGGTTTTCCTTTTCTTTCAGACTAATTGGGGCATTATTTTCGAGATTTGTCTACTTACTTACATTTAAGATATTTGTGCTAGTTAAGATATCTTACAAAACTTTTATAATAATAAATAAATTGGACCAATAATCTTGTGAATAATAATTATTTCTAATAATGTTTACTTTTTACTCTTAGCTAAATATTTTTCAATCGCAAATAAGATGGCAACAATTGAAACTAATTGGGAAACTACTGCTCTAAGAGAATAATGAACGCTATTGTGTTACTGAATATAAATTAACAGTAACAAGGAATTTAAATGAAAATAGTTGTTATTCCTTGAAAGTCACTACTTGCCCTATAAAATAATATTAATATCACAATGATTATTATCTGTATTCAAGAATGTCTTCAGATAAGTTTATTGTCATGAAAATAGTACGTTATGAGATTTTGAGATGTTGAGTCAGTTATAAGGTGCGAGGTTGGTGTGGGCCAAATATATTCGATATAGAATAGGTTTTATATATAGACGAAGCTGTATTTTTCTTCGGAAATCGAAACAAAACTTATTCTTGTTTTGGCTCTATAATAAGCAAGTAAATAATTTATATTGTCTTAGATTTCTCGCATATCAATATAGAATCATGTAATCAATATTATATCAAGTCATTATGATTGAAATTAGATATATCCCATTTTATTTACGTCACAAACAGTTCTAGTATTAAACATAGATAGTTGACACTGATCTAATTAATTAAATAGAGATTAATCTCTAGTCGAGATTTTGATAGAATTTTCTCCTACCATATTATCAAATACGTTAGATTTTTACAAAACTCACCCAAGTTATCAGCTCTATGTAGAGGTATGATAGATATCCACAGCACAAACCAGAGGCCAGCCTTTTGTGCCATGTTTCACAACACTACAGTACATCTAACATTTCTGACTACACTGACACTATAATGCTGTTTTATTCTATAAGTCCAAATCCGGGGTCACTTTCCACCTGAAACAAAACAAGACTAAGTTAATAATTTCTTCACAATACGTATTTTTATGTAGTTCATTTATCATTTCGAGAAACTTCAAATTAGGTGTAATATAAAAAGCAATCATAGAAAGCTTTCTTCTTTATCTTTAAAAATAAAACCTTTTTCTGGATATTATTGCGAGGAGGTTAAACTGAGTCTAGTCAGTAGAATCCAATCCTTAGTTGATATTCTTCGAATGTTCTACTTCAGACTTTTTAATTTCAAATCAAACTCTTAATTAATTCTTCAACAAAGATAGAAGTTCCATCTTCATGAATGAATTGAATATTAAATTCTATACAACACAACTTTAAATTAACATGACAAAAGATCAACAGAGTAAACAACACGAAAAACAACTGTGAACAAACTAACATAACTATACAAGGAAATGATGTGATCACGCGGAATTGGCAGCGCGAAAGATATTTCATACTGATTTTTGTGTCTCTATTCTTTCTCACCCTTTCACCCATCTATTCATATTTTACAAGGAACTTATTTATTAATCTTTCCTATGAAATATTAGACATTAAAAACATGACTCTACAAACGGTTAGTAATTACACGAAGCCTATAAAATTACGTTCTTCATGTGCATGTACAAATAATCTTGTATTCTTTTCAACTATAGAAAAGTTCATCTAAATTTTATATTTCACAGATAATTAATTAAATTAATTTGATAATACATAGTACACTTGAATTATAATTATCTATTATTAGATTTAATTATATTACAAGGACGACATACACATTACAATTGTTTCTCGAAGGTCCCAATATTGTAACTGTTTGTCAACACCACAATTATAATTGAATTGCTCTTGTTAATAATATTAATTCGATATAGTTTCAAATTGTTATAGTATGTTATTATAATCTTCATGGTACAATTGTATTCAGACTGTATGGACCCTATAATATTCCTATTAGTGATTATCACACATGAACTCCGCTCTATATAATCGATAATAATATGTGGAATAATATTCAGATGTATATGCTGCAAACTAATACCTATATAATAAATCTAGGCATATTATAAATTTCTCAAGTTTATTTCTTTATTATATTTTATAGTTTATTGTTATAGGTACTTTTATTATATTATGTGAATGTATAAATATATATATACCTAAATATCGTGTTTGATACAGTAAAAAAGAAACTGCCCTCCTAGATTTGTATAGGACATTCTTTAAACAATTAGTATTATCGACTTGGGAAAGCCCAAACAAAGGCAGCTAAAAAGACCTCGAATCGGCACATTAATTGTTTCACAAACCAACGGCAAAAGGATTTACTGTTAAAGAATTGGGAAACTTCGAGAAAACCGCGCCCGTATTGTGTGCGCGTTTTTTAAATTGGCAAAACAAAATACGAACGCCAAATCTTTCAATTTCCACCACGCCTCCTCGTTTTATTTGGGTTTATAGGTTACGGCTTTGTCTTTATTGAATGTTCTCAGCGATTCTTGGATGCAAAGACAAATAACAGTTGAGACCTGAGAAACATAGAATATGAAGATATAGCGTTGACTGTTCCTTCAAAGGGAAACAACAATGAGTTTAGCGTCTCTGAAAATGTATAAGGGTAAAAGTGGGATAGATGCCGCACTAGGATAGATGCCCCATTTTCAAAAAACCTCACTTCCCAGAGTCCTGACTACGAATTAATGATTTAAATAGGAGCTCATATCACCCCGCACCTCGTGTACGCATGAGCTGTTGTTTGGTGAAGACGTGTTTCGCTACTGCGTGTTATAATATCAGCGGCGAACTTCACGAACACGTTAAAATTTAAAAAGGTTGATATTTGCCTTTGCATAACTTTATAAGTATTAATAAATTTCACTATATTTCTTATTATGTCTATACACTGGTTCATTAAGTACAAATCTAAGTGAAAATAGTGGCTCTTTTGTTTTTATTTAATAAAAAAAAATACTGGGGCAGCTATCCTTATCAAAGAGTATAGTTGCCCCTTTTTTTTCGAGGGATAGATGCCCTTAGGGGCCTCTAAGGGCATCTATCCCTCAATACATATGTACATGTTATTATCGATAATCACAGGTACTGTTTATATTTTTACCTGATTGTGTCAGAGGTTTTCTCTATGTTAACCGATTTTACTCGTTTATATTGCTTTTTTTTCTTATGTTTACTTACTTATTAATGATCTGCCCTTATACTGATTGTAGGAGAACCACGCCACGAAAATACAAAAGAAAAGAAGGAGTGCGAGCGCAAGTATATTCTTGGACAACAGAACAACTATGTGAACATGACATTTGCTGGTTTATCATATAAATTTTATTAGATTTCGCGTTTATAGAGTATGTAAGGCATCTATCCCACTCTGCAGGCATCTATCCTCCTTAGTATTTTCATGGTGGGGCAACTATCCAACTAGGTAGGCATCTATCCTCAAAAAAGGTGTTCTACAAAAATATTTATTACACATTATCTATAAATGGTAGGATTAAAAATATATATAGTAATTCAAAACAGATAATTAACCTAGCTATATTCATACAAAGTGTTCGTATAAGATTCATGTTTTTAAAATTATGAGGCTATTTCAAAAAGTGGGGCATCTATCCCACTTTTACCCAATATCATGAAATATGTCGTATATACGACGACGAGTTACATACTGTGATATTTTTATATAAATTTATATAGCCTCTAAATACACTTATCTAATTATGCTTACACAAACCATTCCATTGAGAACATTGATGCAGAGGCTTAGCTTTGATACCTAAAGAAGATTAACATGTTACATAAAGGGTCACGCGTTGTTCTGAATTATGAGCGCAAAGCAAGATATTTTGTTTGCCTTTTTAATAATTTTAAGTACGTAAGAGTTGTAGAGACATGTATGTTATTATCCATGAAACACATAAGTAAGTTTGAATTAATGGAATTTGATACATTCAAAGCAAGTGAAACCAACACGAATGAATTGGGTACCTATAATATGAATGCAAGTGACACGAAAAGACATAAAACCGCATTAGTTTCATTGCTTCCAGAGAAACTGAGTGATTGAATGATAGGGGATTTAATGATTGGAAAGGAAAGGGTCTTCCGGGATTTGGGTTTCCAGTTTTCTCACTTTAGTCGATCGAATACCACCTACGGCAAGATGTAGCCAACCTTTTAATTTCAATGTTTAGAAACTATTCATGGTTCAGAAAATACGATGAATAAATGTTTTTGTTTATTTCACCATTTAACCGTGTCCGTAACATTCAAAGCAATTAAAGAGTTAATAATGAATACGGGTCGTATAGTTATAATCAAATATTACCGTTTGTATATTATAATGAAAGCTATAACAAAATGGTATGGTGATCAATTTATATGTATAGACATACTCAATTAAAATTTTAAAAGCAAGGGTAAAGAATAACTCTATTTTTAACGCATATGTAGGCGTTTAAAATCTCACTAATTAGCCTACTTACGGAATTAATGTCGCTACTAACAATTTTAAGCTTACGAGTATAACTAGGAAGAATATCATTTATGTCAAGAGTAAAAAATTATATTATTATTTTATTTAATTGTAATTTTTTAAACACTGCAACAACCTTTTTGTAGAAAAAAAGTGTGTATGCCGAGTTCTCGTGTTAGAAGTGAAACTTCTTTGGCAAGACTAAAAGATATCAAAATCGTCGCCTTACTCAATAACGTAACGATATTGCCATGACGCAACCGTGAAATTTTACTCTGAACGCGCCAAAAGTAGTTTCACTTTAAAAAGCTTATGAAAATATTAATAAAGCACTCGTTATGATGATGACGTTTTTCCTCGTGTTTAATTTGCTTACAAAACGTTGTATGTTTTGCCAGATGCTCCTCCTAGATACACATCAATAAACATACATTAACAAATAGACGTCTGACGCAAAAACAGATGGTCATTACAAATGTTTGTAGGAGATAAACAATTTATACACAAACATAAAAGTCTAATCGCAAATTCCCGCTAATTTCCCCGAATTTCTGAAGCGAGATATCAGAACAAACTTTATGAATTACACAGATAACATAATCGTTCAAAACTGAGGTATAATTAAAGCGATGGCCCCAAAAATTAATTGCCCAAAAGGTTTGGCACTAGTGTTGGCCAATTACGTATTCAATTAGATAGGAATTTTATGCTTTCAGACTCAAAACGAGTGGACGGAATTCGAAATGAATCGGTATTCCGCACGGATCACTAAGGGCCCGATTTCCTATTGTACTCTATTCTTTTACTGATCTAATTCACTATTATTTAATGGACTTTTATTACAGTTACAGGTTTAAAACGGTTTTGGCATTAGCTTTGGGTTTTGTCTAGTTTATTTTATCCCTATTGGTTGGTACCGTTATAATGGTATATTTATTTTAATCTTTTTGGAAAACTAACACGCTGTTGTGCAGTTTAGTTGTAGTGTCGATTTTAACTTAGAATATTTTGTCTCATAATTATTTTATAATTAGCGATGACGTAATGTTTTATAACATTTATTTGAATACTAGATTTCCGCCCGCGGCTTCGCCCGCGCAGTTAAAGAAAAACCGGCATAGTTCCCGTTCCCGTGGGATTTCCTGGATTGCGTCATTTTCCCGGGATAAGAAGTAGCCTATGTCCTTTCTCGGGTATCAAAATATCTCCATACCAAATTTCATGAAAATTGGCTCAGTAGTTTAGGCGTGATTGAGTAACAGACAGACAGACAGAGTTACTTTCGCATTTATAATATTAGTATGGATTTATCACTGTACCTACACAACATTAATTGATACCTATTTTTTCTTTGTTACACTGGGTATTGGTAGAACTATTTTAATATTATGTCTGAATTCACAATACCTTGATTTACGTTAAAAATTAATTTTTCTCATAGTAGAATCGTATCGTAGGTCGTAGAGTTACTTATGTATACTAAAATCAAAGACTTAAATACATAATAACCTTTCTCATTAAATAAAAAATAAAATGTTGTGTGGTTTTATGAAACCACGGTAAAAGTGAAACTTAGGCACAAAATTATCGTATTTGTACGATAATAATTATCGTACGGTTCGACCGTCACGCGACATGCGCTACACAGACCAAAAAGTTTGAGACGATGTAATAAAAGTTTCACTTTAAAACGCTTTTACGTTACACACACATCGAAATAACGGAAAAACGAAAATGCTTAAATCCCTATAAATAAATAAAAAAAATGTTATTATACACATTATACTTACAAACATACGTTATTTCTAATTTAAAAACTGTTTTTGTTTTACATAGTATGAAATGAATAGAACTCAATTTCGCATTTTCCGAAGTACATTTCACGATTCTTATTTTTATCATGTATTTTAATTTATGATTTACGCTAGTTTTCGCTCCATGGTCATAAATTATTATGAGTAGGTAAACAATTGATCGTCTATCGAGGCTACGTAAGAACTATCAACGCAAAGCGGGTGTCTTGTAATATTAAAATTTCCATGACCATCTCTTGATTTTAAGAATATATTTACATCATCTTTTATATTATATTATGTAGCAACTAGAAAAGCTTTATATTTCTTAATTAAACATTACCTAAGGATTATGGAAGCAATTAAGAGTTTACACAAAAGAAGTCTTTACCATATGGAGAGAATTTTATAAGCTTGTTTACGCTGTAGGCGGTTTTATAGTACAAAGATGCCTTGTAGCAATTTGAACGGATGGTGTCGGTGGAATATAGTTACATCGCTGTATGCGGTTCAGAAACATTGCTTGTTTCCAAAAACATGAACAGTGTTTTGTTTAAATGTTCAACTTGTCTTATAACGCGGTTTTGGCCTTACATAACGTTAATCAGTGTCAATTAAGATACAAATATACGCTATAACTTGAATTTATATGAAAGTTATGTTTTCTCTAGCTATGCTGTTAAGCTACTGTATACAGTCGTATATAAAATCAACCAATTACAAAATTGCTGTGCCGCTGACAAACCCCCAGCAAAAATAAGGATTTTGATTAGGTATATGTTACTCTACCTACATCATTTCCAAATCTCATCAAAATCTGTTCAGTGATTTTCATCCGAAAAAGTACAAACATTCACGCGTTTAAAATAAGAATGATAATACAACATTTAACATTTTGTTCTTAAGTATCAAGTTACAAGTAAGCTCATAAGCTATATAAATTACGTAAAGTGCCTATCTACTTATACAATAACCACAAAATCACAGTCCTAATATATTTAAAACGAGATAATTACTCTTCAAGGAAATGGACCTTAATTTCCTTCCTCAATGAAAACGTGTTTCTTAAAACTCTGAGGGAAAAATGGGTGTAATCATGGCTGCTCGGTATAGAATTTCTAAGTCACGGTTTTACTTTATGTAATTTGCATTTTGTCGTAGTTACCTTTTGATATTGAGCACGCTACAGGATTTTGTTAAAATAATATTATCTGTGTAAAATTATAAATTCTAAATACAAAATTCGATATTTTACCAACTAACTTAGAGGATAGAGGATTTTTAAAATTAATAATTATTATTTTTCTTAAAGACATTCACAACAATAAAAAATAACATTAATTTGCTTACCCTATAGAACATTTTTCCTCGTATCTAATTAAAAATAGAAGTCAAAGAAACAAGTCACTAGGATGTCACTAGGTTCCTTTTTCTTCAAATATATGGAAAAACAAATATAATATATATAAACGTGGCATGAGATTTATCGTTCTGGGAAATAAAATAATATTGCCGCCAAAACACGCTGTTTTTTCTAACCATAAGCTTTTTTTTTGCATTTGCTTTTTTAATACAGCTGGAGCGCCGCGTATCAAACCAGCCAGTCGTATCTGTAATTTTTTTATACAATATTCAACCTCTTTTGTTGCGGGTCACGAAGGAATAATATTATCGGTGTTTATTAAAGATGTATTTAATTTAGAATTAGGCTATATGCAAGGAATAAAAAGATTTATTTTCTATCAAAAGATTAATGGCATTAAAAATATAAAAATAAATGTAATAGACCTGATTATTTGTTTTTTCATGTTTCTATTCAAATAAAAATAATCTATTTTATGGAATAATCATTTGAATTAACAAATCGCGTGCAAATGCGATAATACTGCGGCGTTTTGATTATAAATAATTACACGAATAAAATAAAGCAGACTCATTTGTGGAAATGACACAATGGAATAATTTTCTTGACTGTTTAGATTTAGTGCTGCCATATCACAATTGGTAAGGGTGGAATAAAATGTCGTTTTAGTTTTTGAAATAAATAGAAACAAATAGTGTTATACAATTATTGAAATGTTTATCATTTAATTGCTACCTATGTTTTTAATTTTTATTTAATAAAATATGTGATACCTACTGTACTAAGAATTTGTTTATCCCTGTACCTATACCTATTTAAGATTCATAACTGCTAAATACATTGTTAGATTGTCGTTGTTTTACATTATAGACAATACATGTTTTAGATTGCAGAAATATTTATGTTAAAGATAAAGTTCGTAGCAAAATAAATCATCACTATTTTATAAGAATCAATGAATAATAAAAAGTAACGAAGGACTTTTCTAGCGTCGAAAGTTATAATTTATCAATCTAGAATAGCGGTCCCTTTATTACCACCGCTACTAAATCCCAGATTCACAACAAAAAAACGAATTATAATAACAAGAGAGGAAAGTGACGGATCACTCTATCACGGAGTCAAGGCTATATCCGCAAGAATACAGGGTGCTTCTTTAGATAGGGGATGATATTACATATTTTAATTTATTATATTATGAAATTTAATTTAGTTGAGATTTTGAAAATGTATTACACCACATAACAATATTTTGACATAGGTACCTATGTAAAAACAATACTTAAAGCTTTCATAAAAAAGATATCATTCAATAAAATAGTCTTGCTTTTTTTAAAATTTAAACACAATAAACTCTATAACATCTTTAGAAACATATCACATACCGCTTAGCTTGTATGCCACCAGAAACCGTATAACAAATATATCTTTAAATAGTTCGGTAAAGCTCTCAACGCATCGCTTCGTGGAAGCCATCAAGAGCGCAGTAAACTCGAGATTGTAGACACCCTGTATATTTTGGACAAAGTATAGGGGTGGTGAACTACAGAATGATTAATCACTGTTCACCGCCAACAAGCGGAGCGTATTATGTAAATGTAGTATTACCATATTACCAAAATTACGAGCGTAGACCCTTGCACATAAATAATAATATAGGACAAATAATGCTCAGCCAAAACACTTTAGACTCAATTAATATTATGTTTGCATTAAAATTTAGTTGGGATATTCGAATAAATGTTTGCTTTACACAATAGTACTTACTATTCGCAAATATTTGCTATGTTCGTAATTACCGGATTAAATGTATGAAAATAATATTGGTTAGCATTATTAATTAATAAAATATGCTAGTGGGAATTTGTGACATAATTCCTTCATAAGCTGCGTTTTGAAAACTGTAACGATAAAACAGCGCGTTCTACACAGTTACACCAATGCAAGTTGACCTTACAATAAACATACTACCTCTTAGTTATAGCCAGTTGTTTATTTATCCTTTTCTATCTGCAATAAAGACAGGACAACAGTTAAGCTTACCCTACATTTCAGATCCAACTCGATACAGAGTTTAAACCTTTTTCACGCTACGTAGCATATTGTGTAGTGTTCACGGGCTAGTCTGATTTGCATGCACCGCCTGCTTAGAACGGAGACCTGAACATAAATCTAGGGAAAAATACATGTGAAACGTGATCTAGAAGCTTCGATGAAGTGTGGAACTGAAACCGCTTCAACATAATAATTATCTTCCTAGATTTATTTTTGGAAAGCTATAAGGTTTTGTTCGTAGCAGTTTTTTTAATGTTAACGTTTTTCTCGGATTTACCCCTCGGACATAATATTTAAAGATTATGTAAGAAAACATTTGTAAAATATTTAATAAACAACAAAGATAATCAATTAGAATTCTTCTTTTAATAATCCTTCAAGAATCGAATCTTAGAATTAATTTAAGAAGAAGACTTAATTTTAAATAAATTTGTATTGAAATTGTGAATGCACGTGAAAGATGTACATTTTTCGAATTTAATATTCTGATAGAGAATTTTGTGTTAGGTTTCAGGCAGAAAATCTTAAAAATTGTTATTAAGTTTTATACAAAATATGAAAACGTTTACGCTACATTTGTTTGCGATATATTTTAAGCGATGATCTGTGTAGCCTACATAGACAATAGCTGGTCAGCTAGCTAATCAGGATTAAAATGATTATCCCTTTATGTTTTGATTTATATTAGGATTTCTCTCTCTATGAATTCTATACAAATCTGAAGAGTAGTTAGAACGTGAATAATGCATACATACATTTTACTACATAATTGATTTAAATTCCTATTAAAAAAACATCCATGAACACAAAATATTAACAACAAAGGATTTTCTACAACAGATTAATTAATTTTAAACAATATGGACTGCCGCATATCTCCAGAAAGTGGGTGAAACTTCTTCAAGGTTCTTAGGTCAATCTTGTTACAGAAAAAAATCACAATAAGTTAACCTATTATATTGTACTAGCTTTCCGCCCGCGGCTTCGCCCGCGTTTTCAAAGAAAAACCCGTTCCCGTAGGATTTCCGGGATAAAACCTTTCCTATGTCCTTTCTTGGGTATCAAAATATCTCTATACCAAATTTCATGCAAATTGGTTCAGTAGTTAAGGCGTGATTGAGTAACAGACAGACAGAGTTACTTTCGCATTTTTAATATTAGTATGGATTATCAGAACTCTACAAAACACACTGGTTTTTACTAAAATTTTCACACCTAAATCATTCTGTTAAACATTAGTAGGTAACCATTTTCTTACCTTAAGTAAACATTTTTGATGAAAATTTCTGTTATTATAAAGTTTACAATTTCATATTTTTAGAAAGAATTATGAATATTGTTTAAGTTACAGACTTTTCGTATACATGAGTGGGATGGTACTGTATGTGTATATATTATCTATGTTAAGCTAACAATCAACCTTTTTGGTTCCATTACCCCAGTCCTTTTTGGAAGGTTGATGAATATTACATGTTGCGTATTATTTTCTTTTATTTCGTCAACATATTGAAAAATATTTTCAACAATATTTGTATGCCCATCCAGTTTGTTTTATTAAAATGTTAATATAATAATAACCTTTCTTAATATTATTAATATTAATGATACAATTTCTCAAGCAAATAAACATATTTGATTTGATTTGAAATATTGATTGTATGAATGTAATATTTGTTGCTGTCTACACAAACGAAGGAACGGGTTTGTTACTTTTTTACTTTTGGTTCCATCATCATCAGCCTATAATTGTTCCTACTATACGGACACGGGCTTCAGAAAGTAGACAATAATCTACCATGCTAGCCAAACGCGAGTTGGCAGATGACACCTCATGTCATCGAACTTTTGATTCTCTGCAGACTTTGCTTTTGCCTTGGCCACGTACATTACGTAGTAATATGGATAACCTGCAGATTGAATTATCAATTTATTTCTCGAGCCCCACACATTTTAATTGAAATTTGTGGTCCAAACTACTGAGCCACGACTGCTTGCTTCGACTTTTCGTTACTACTTATATCGTGTTTGAATCGCGTTTAAATATTAAATATTTATTACTAGACTAGCGGTCCACCCCGGCTTCGCCCATGGTACCTACATATTGTTTAAACTATCCTATCTCTCAAGTTGGATCGAACTGCACATGGTGTGCGAATTTTATAATAATCGGTTAAGTGGTTTAGGAGTCCATTGAGGACAAACATTGTGACACGAGATTTATATAACTATATATTATATAAGATATTATAATCTTCTATTTTACTATCAAAGTAATACACGAAACGATGATCGTGACGTCAAAGCTTAATCTTTTAATTAAGCTCCTAAAATATAAAAGAGTTGAAAATAACATTATTGGAGAGCCTAATTCAATTTTAACGTTGGATCTTTTTTACGCCTACACGGCGCGTCAAACGTTACACCTTTGTAATCAAAATATCCAGTTTGCCTTCTTAGCCGACTAAAAAAAAAATTTCAGTTAGTCAAAATACCGTATTAAATATCATTTAATAAACATTTTTAAAGACTCTTTGACTACTAGTTTGTCGTAGATCAAGAAAGCTGTATTCCCCTTTTCTCGTTCTTCCTTTAACTTCGGTAGCAATGCCTTTCTTTTCTCCAAAACTTCCTTCGAGTAATCTTCTGATACATAAATGTTCTTAAATTTCTTTTTATTCTTCATAATTTCATCTTTTCTCCATGAATTTAAAAAAGAACACAGCACCGGCCTTGGTTTATTCTGAACTATATTTTTTCCTAAGCGAAATAATTTGTTTACTTCGGATTGCTCTAAACTTATGTTTAGGTCTTCTTTGAAGGTCGTCTTTATATTTTTAAATAACTCAGATGTCGAGTTTTCTCCCTCTTTTAGTCCGAAAATAATTATGTTGTTGCTTTTATTTTCTCTCTTCAAGTTTTCCATTTCTTTTTCTAAATTACTCACTTTTTGTTTTAATTGTTCATTTTCTTCGATAATGGGAGTAAGTTTTTCATCCATCCTATCCAATAAGTTTTTAGTAAGTGATTCAGTTAGTTCAGCTGTTTGTCTCTGCATTTCCGCCTTCATATTGTCAAAAAGTAATTGGAATTGTTCCTCCATATTTTATGCAAAGTATGTGGAATGAAACGTAGTATAGATATTGACAATATTTTTTGTGTAATAGCAACACTGGAGTTGTTAGAGATTGTCTAATCTAAAAATGAACGCCCTTCCACTAAACTTAATTGTTTCAATGTGTGAGGACAAATAATTATTGAACCACTTTTATATGTGTGCGCGCGGCGATTCTACTGCAAACTTTGACTTTCGCGCACTGATTTGTCAACTAATCGGGCGATCAGTTCAGGTGCCTAGCATTGTATGGCGGGGAGAGTGCGCTATGTACGGAATGACACGTCCGTTCTATCGTGCATCGCGTCATTTATGCACTAGTTGGCCAACTGGTCCTGTCGTTCGGGCATGGACAGGACTGGAGGACTGAACGACCAATGAGGCAGACCAATTTGTGTGTATTGCGTCTATACACGTACTTTGAATGTGAGCGTAAACACAGTGGAGGGGCGTTCATTTTTAGATTAGACAATCTATACCAACATAAGACGACAACAACGTCAGTTACGTTTGACGTTATGTTTTCAATTTGTCAGATTATGAATTTGAATGATCTAACCTCAGATGTTGTGAATTTTCTTCTGCACTTTACTGGATAAATCCTGATAATATCCCGAAGCTTTATTTCTTCTGCGTCCACCAAAGTACTAATTATGTTGTTTATAATAGTGTTGACGGCGTAACAAACTTATAAGTATTTTTTTTTAGAACGATTTGTTTCGAATGGAATCACAGTGATGTTTACAGTACAACGACCGGAACCGGA
>CAJQZN010036583.1:68071-80302 GCA_907164685.1 Colias eurytheme | reverse complement strand
CAACCCGTTGGCCCAACACGTTGGCCCAATGTGTACTGCCACCATAACATTAACAAGCAATTTTAAACTTCATTCCATTGATATAGAGTTCAAATTATTTTGTACTTTTCCAATATCGCATGTTAAGTTTAGCCTGCCAACATTTAGAAAAAATAAAAATATTTCTAATGTTGGCCTCTCCGATGTAATCATATAATATTAGATTTAATATTTTAGTTTTAATTATATATTAGTATTTCTTCTTTTTTTTTAAACCTTATTTTTGTACATTTTAATTTTAAGCTAGTACATTAATAAATTATTTCTTTATTTCTTCGATTTATTGTCAATGGTTAAGACATAAGCATAGACAACGTCTTGATGATTTGAATTCAAAATGGCGTTTTATTTTATTGTTTATTTTGGTGGATACTGGATAGAGTTTGTTCTTCTTATATCGTAAATTTTGTTATTTACTCGGTTAATACTTAATGTACAGTACATTGAATTATCCCAAATACTTAAAATTTTTAATATTTCTGCCAAAAGTGACAAAAGAAGTGTTATGTGTAAACAATGTTAAAATCTTTGTGTGTAAATAATTGTGATTTGTGACTAAATATTTGCAATTTGTACCCAATGACTGTTCTATAAGGAAGATAAAACATAATAATTACATAACAATTTATTCTCTAACACATGTTCTGGCTGTAGAATCAATTGGAGAGGAGATATTGTTATGTCCAAAGAAAACAACGGCTTCTATATTGGTATCGAATTTTAAAACAGAAATCCCGCAAAATATTTCAAGGAAATGTATAAAATGTGAATCTAGTTGTATTCACATACTAATCAAGCCGAATTAAGTACTATATGCCTAAATAAAGATATTCAGTAAAATTCAAATGGAATTATCCATTTTTGCTGATAATAGTGAGTTTTAATATTATATAAAAATGTTATATAATTGATATTATATTATAATAAACTTATTGATCTACATTGTTGATGTTTTATTTTTAATAATTTCCTCTAAATTTGGTTAGGGATGAGAATTAGTAGGGATGTTACAGAGTATCGAAAATTTTATCGATATCGATATATTTTTATCGATATTAGCACTCATAAATAGGCATCACTAGCAAAATCAACTTTTAAATGTTGGCAGCAATGTGGGTCATTTTTGACGTGAACTTTTCATAGGTTGGTATATAATATTTCCCATAGGTTATACATGCATATGTGTGCGTGAGCTCGAAATCTAAGTACTGAGTGCCGTCTCTTACTATATTACTTGCTCTGTGGCAAAGTAAGCAATGGTAAACGGTAAGTTCATAAATTAAATTACTTATTTTACTAACCTTATCCTTTTCTTAATTACTTTAACTTTTAGTATACATAATTTTTAAATAATGAATGTTATATTTAACATATATTATAAGTATGTTTTATAATATTTTAACAAATTAAAAGTACATATTTCAAATGTTTATATTCGGCAGCCGGTTTTGATGACTCAAACCGTAGCCCAGTGCCCACTCTATGAACCATAGAATCTCGCATAGAATAGACTCAAACTCAAATCTCAATCTCAAATCTCAATGCGAGTTGCGACCAAAGAGTTGCGACTGTCAACCAAAGATTATAATAATATATAGGCGGCATCGTAGACAGAGAATCTGTCTACGGGCGGCATTATATAGGGTACTGTCAACGGTCAAGTGTCAACCGTCAAAGGAGGCAAGGGATATGAGATGTTGGATATTAAAGAACGAAGAATGGATTTTCTTTCCAATACAGATTACGACCTATCTTTTTAATAAATAGGAAGTAACGTCTATCAGCCCTTATAGACTGCCTCCGAAAACACTCATGGTCTTCATTACTTGATTTGGTATTCTAAATTTAGTAAGGAAAAGCGCATAAGTTATTTATGAGGGGGGGGGGATGTAACTTGACTGTGTCAACCACGTGTCAACTTGACATATGTTGACCGTTGACCCTTGACCCTACTCGGATTTTTAATTAGATAAAGTAAACTGACGTTTTCTGTGTTGTCAGTTTTTGATGAAATAAAAATAGAGTTGTCACAAAGTGAATGATTCAAAATCGGGAATGAATGAAATTGAATCGATCGTCTAGTGAATATTTAGTGTGTAACAATATAACACCAAATAAACACAACAATTACAACAAACACAACGTAATTAGTTACAATTAACGAAAAAATTAAGAAAACAGTAACGTAAACATCGTAAAAATAAAAATAAAAAAATGATTATAATTACATTATACTAGTAACTTATATCTTATATAGCTTTATGTATTACAATTAGAAATAATGTTATTTTATAGTTTGAAATGATGAACTATTCACACTCATTGTTCATTCATCTGATTGAATGAGAACTGAATTCCTCACTATTACTTTAAATGTGGCAACATTATTTTACAAAGTGACATTAGCTGCTGTCAGTTTACTTTATCTAAAAATCCGAGTATAGTCCGCTGTCCGGCTAATTTTGCTGAGTTGGTTGTTTACAAACACGAGAAAATTTCATCGATATTATAGTACGATTTTTTTTCTTACGTGTTCTATTCTATAATAAGTATAATATTTATGTATATGAAGTATTATATTTTATCTAAATACTTACAAATATTTAATTATTGGGGTTTCATTTTCTGATAAGATATTGTAGTTATATTTACATAGACTTTATCTTTAAATATAATTTATTACCACATACGTTACAGAGCCAGTAATTGACGTTAACAGTTAGTTTTAATTCATACTTCAGCACTTGCTCTGTGATACTTCAGTTGAAAATATTAATGAAGTTGTTCTTTATTTCAGTTACACTGTAAATGTTCTGAAGTTAATCAACATGTCTGGGCAGGTATGTGTTATTTATAGATATTTTTTTATCAACGAAAATGCACCTTTATTGCCTATAAATTTGTTTAAAATATGTTTGGTGAATGAAATGAGTATGATTGTATATACAGTTTTATTACAGCCAAATTTCTTTAGGGCAAGCTTACACAGTCATTCTTAACCATCCTTATTACTGGGAATCTGTCTTCAGACTTCACTAATTAAATATATTGGTACAGTAGATACTAGAAACAGTAGAATTGCTCGTCCCACTAGGGCCCTTCCGGCCTCCTCCACTCATCAACAGCCCTTGCGCATGTCGCTTCCAGGGTGAACCTTCAGTTTACCCACGTGTCCGCGTTAAAATGTGACACCACAAAAAAAAACGACAACAGAAGAATTATACTTCTAGTAATATATTAGTAGTATGTGGGCTGAGTTGAAGATTAAAATATTTCTAGGGTAAATCAAAAGACTTCTGTTTCAATAATATCTTCCAAAAATAGTTACATTTTATATGTACACTAGCTTACCGCCCGCGGCTTCGCCCGCTTTTCTAAAACCTAATAAATTATATACTAAAACCTTCCTCTTGAATCACTATATCTATTACAAAAAACCGCATCAAAATCCGTTGCGTAGTATTAAAGATTTAAGCATACATAGGGACATAGGGACAGAGAAAGCGACATTGTTTTGTACTATGTATGTAGTGATGCTGTTTTATCAATAACTATGTTTTTAATATTTCAGATAGAGAAAATAGTGCAAGTGTACAAAACATTGGCTAAAATACCCTCTATTGTTGGTGGAAGATTGAACAAGAGTGGTACGAGGATCTCTTCTAAATGGTCAGTCAGAAACCTTGATAGAGGCAAGAATAGCCAGTATATTGTAGACTATGTGCTCGACAGTGAACTGAAAGTGATTGCTGAGAGTGATTTTGGTGTAGATGTCAGTAATGAGTGAGTATTATTATTTCAGTTATGGAAGGCAGTTCTTGTATGATAAAAGTTATATTTTGATGTCTTATATTATCTTTATTCATGAGAATATGGTTTTGGAATTCAGTGATATTAACTAATCTTAGTTTTAGAACACATGGTTTGTAGTAAAACAATAAGTGGAAAAAGCTAGTTCAACACTATAATATGTTCAATATACAGGGTGACTGGAAATTCGACGTGATCCTTCAAAGGGGTTACACTAGAGGTCATTTGCAACAAATTAAGTCCAGTTAACCAGGGGTCAAAAATGGATGGTTATTGAGCTATGACCCTTTTCTTTTTGAGGTGATGCAAGTATTGGGCAAGTTGTTTTTTTTTTTTAAAGTGATCGCTCATTCTTCGGCATTCAAAAAAATATCAATTGAATGTTAACAGTGGAGTAGTTTTTTCATAATTAATTGTTTTTAGTAAAAAGGCAGAAAATTTTTAAAAAATCAAAAAAATCGTCATAGCTCTATAACCATCCATTTTTGACCCCTGGTTAACTGGACTTAATTTGTTGCAAATGACCTCTAGTATAACCCCTTTGAAGGATCACGTCGAATTTCCAGTCACCCCGTATATATTATAATTTTCTCTAAACTTGAAAGTAACCTTTTGAACTGTATTTTCTTGTTAGTTAGCTGAAATATTGCAATGGGAATACTTTTCAGTTTGTTCTTGTTGTTGGATAAATAGAGCTGTAATTCTGCAATATTATTAATGCTTCTGTTTTTTACCTTAATGTAATTTTGAAGTAAAACATTCAGTAATAAATTAAACAAACCATATATAAAGCTATGTTTGTATCACCACAAATAATTTTCAGATTACTATCCTCTATATCTCCTAATGATACTTACAAAGCTATAATAAGAGAAGAGACCAACGGCAAGGACAGCAAAAAGTGCTTCCTCGAAGTGTGGTCCAAGAGCTGCCTGGCGCATACCATCGATTTAACTGCACTTAATGTGCATGGCGATGTTTATGATGATGGTATGAATCTTAATACTATTATAAAGGCGATAGTTTGTAAGTATGGATGTATGGATGTTTGTTACTCTTTCACGTAAAAACTACTGAACCGATTACAATGAAATTTAGCACACATATAGAAGGTAACTTGGATTAACACATAGGATAGGTTTTATCCCGGAAATCCCACGGGAACTATGCGGATTTTCCTTTGAAAACGCGGGCGAAGCCGCGGGCGGAAATCTAGTAAATAAATAAATATTTCAGGACAATTTTCACACACGGCACGATCTGATTCCATACTAAGCTTTCGCTTGTGTTATGGAAACCAGATGGCTGATAAACATACATATATATAATTTTAAATAAATACTTATATAGATAATTAACACCCAGACACAGGGCAAACATCTACGTTCATCACACAAATATTTGCCCCGGGTGGGAATCGAACCCACAACCTCCGGCTTGGAAGGCAGGGCCACTACCAACCAAGCCAACCGGACGGTCGATATGTCGTCGGTCGGTATGTTAGTGTTATATACTTTATTATATAAGCTTCACCTGTATGTTACTGAGAAACTAAAATTTTAACCCAATTTAAATAGACAGAATTAAAAAAGGTTTAAACAAATTGTAAATGCAATTTATTATTCACTAGTGGTCCGCCCCGGCTTCGCCCATGGTACATATGTCGCAATAAAAGGTAGCCTATGTCCTTTTTCAGGTATCAAAATATCTCCATACCAAATTTCATGCAAATTGGTTCAGTAGTTTAGGCGTGATTGAGTAACAGACAGACAGAGTTACTTTCGCATTAAGGATATTAGTATGGATTATATTATTGTCCCGTCGTTTTGCAGCTAGCATGGTCATGGGGAGACCATGTTAGAATTTAATTTCTAAATGTATACCTACTATATTTAAAATTATAAATATTAATATAGGTTCTACTATTCTTAATAGCCGAAGTGATAAAAAAAGTGGTTATACTCATGTGATTTGCTGATATAACACCTCTTTCGAAATTAATATCAAGGCTGGAAGTATTTAATCAGTAAAATAAATTATTATTTCACCTTCAACCTTGTAATTAATAATCCATAGTATACTGAAAATATGTCTGTTACTCAATCATGCCTAAACTACTGAACCAATTTGCATGAAATTTGGTATGGAGATATTATGATACCCGAGAAAGGACATAGGCTACCTTTTATTGCGAAATATGTACCACGGGCGAAGCCGGGGCGGACCTCTAGTATGTAATAAGTTCTTCTTTAAGGTGAGTTTGGCAGTCTAGACTGGTCGCCAGATGAAAAGAGTTTGATATACATTGCTGAGCAGAAACCAAAGAAATCTGAGGCGTATATTAAAAGGAAGGCAGTGGACAGCGATAAGAATGAAGGTAGCGGGGATAAAAAAGTTACACCTGTAAGTAGATATTGATATATTTAAAATATTATATTTTAACAGCTCTATTAGTTACCTACACTTTTTAATGCAAAATGCAGCTTGTATTTATCTACGATTCAATCTATCTTCATTAAAAAAAATTCTGAACTGATTTACGTATTTTCGTAATCAAAATAGCGGCTAAAACTGTCTTTGTGTAATAAAAAAAATAAGTTTTAAGTGATTAATTGTGCCCTATTTTCTAATTGCTTTTATAGATTTTTTTTAAATTATTTTTATATATTATAAACACATAGGTACATTCATTCAAACATACACATATTAAAATGTATAAGGCTACTGAAAATATTTGGTATTTTATAATCATAACAATATATATATTTCAGGGCGAAGAGTACATTTACAAACCGGACTGGGGCGAACAACTTGTTGGCAAGAAACAGTCTGTTATTGTTAAGTGTGACTTGGAGAATGAAGCTATTACAGTATTGCAAGGAGTACCAGAAGATTTGTGCCCTGGACAGGTAAATATAATCTATTATAATACTAGCGGTCCGCCCCGGCTTCGCCCGTGGTACGTACATATTTAAACTATCCTATCTCTCAAGTTGGATCGAACTGCAAATGGTGTGCGAATTTTATTATAATCGGTTAAGTGGTTTAGGAGTCCATTGAGGACAAACATTGTGACACGCGATTTATATATACATATTAAGATTAAATAATCAAAGTATAATTGGATGGTGATGATAGTGATGAAAGTAGATCCAAATTTTGGAAGTGAAACTTCTTTAGGTGCGATGAGAGTAAAATTTCAAGGTCGCGTCATGGCAATACCGTCACGTCATGGAGTAAGGTGACGATTTTTGTTTCTTTGAATCTTGCCAAAGAAATTTCACTTCTGGCACGTGTGCTTGGCACCCGCTCTTTTTTATTAATTACCAATAGGAATCGATCTAAAGATTTCACTTACCAGTAAAAAAACGTTCAGAAACAAGTTTTTTATAGCTAATGAAATATTCTGATTATATGCAAAGTATTATCAATAATATATTCTGTAGTTTTCTTGTGAAAGAATAACATGAATGCATTCTTACGAATTTTCGCGTTTATTTAATTTATTGATAGAATTTTAGTAAATAGGTTATAATAGTGATGATGGTTGGTTCCAGGTTCGATTCTCGCCCGATGGTAAAGGCATAGTCGGTGTAGCGTGGAAGACGCACGACCCTAGCCGTTTGGGCCTCATTTACTGTACGAATCGTGAGAGCCAAATATTTTGGCTGTCTTTCGAAGGATCTTATAGTATGTATTTCATTTAAGTTTGTGTTTGAGATTAATGTATTGCTTGGTGGTTATTTGTAGGTATTTTTTTTATTAATTTCTTCAATTCTTTGAACCTCGATTAAATAAATGTCTAAAGAATATTGTTTACGTGCATGTCATTCGCACGCTTTTGTCAATTGTAATTTGAAAGACGAAAGCTTGCATCTAGCGTCGAAACAATTAAAAATGTGGCCACGGAGCGTCATGCGGAGCGGCATCGTCGCGCCAGCCGCTAGTGTAGACTATAGATTACATGCATTTGTGATCTATACGTCCGTGTACATTATGAATTAATCATATTTCCTATAATATCATTATTTGCAACATATAACTTATAAGTTTGAATATTATCAATTTTAATTTACAGTATATATTTTTTTCATTTAATATTAAGGAAGAGTCTATCCTACTATCGCAAAGGAAACTGAATCTACAATGTATTTCCAGGAAGCCTAAGCAAATCGTCTGGTGTGTCAGTGTTATCTCCTCGCTTTTTGCCAAACGGGGCCCTTGTGTGGTTACAGCGGGGCTCCGGGGGCCCGCATGATGCTTGTCATCAATTGGTTAAGCTGGATAAAGATACGGTAAGTTTTATCTATTATTTTGTGTTTTATTCTGGGGCCCTTATGTAGTTGTAGTAGGGCTCCGGGGGCCCGCGTGATGATTGTCACCAGCTGGTCAAGTGAATACAGTTAGTATTATTAAATATAGAACTAAGGGATCATGTAAATATTCAACGATGAAATTTAAATCGTTCCAGTAGTTCCTGAGATTACTGCGTTCAAACAAACAAAGTTGGCCTCAATTGTCGCCTTGTTACTTGTCACCAAAAGGATAGATAGGGTTACTTATTCGTTTTTATACAATGTGTAAAAATAAGAAAGACGTGTGGCACTCGGGGACTGCCGCGTTAAAGCTATTGTATGCTATTCCTTCAAGCCACACCTCCGCGCCCGTCGGAGTGGGGAGCGTGAGGTTTTTCGTTACGGAATTTCTGGATTCGGTCCCCGCCCTCAAGGCCCGCGATAGAAGCTATGCAATAGCTTAATTAATAATAAATAAATAATATTTCAGATAGAAGAAATTGTAAAATCTGAGCAATCAGAAATAAAAGAAACAATCCTAATAGACATAGTACAGACCAGTATTAAAATATCAAATGGTGATTTCTTCGGCGTATACACGCATAATTTGCCGGCCAAGTGTGTGTCGGCGGATGGAAAGAGGATCGTGTTTAATACCGTGAAGCAAGTGGAAGTTAATTGCTATGTTTTGGATATGGGTATGTGTAAAGAAACAAAATAAATATCTTCTAAAGTGTTGCAAAACCAAAAAAAATCTACATAAGATAAATATCAAGAAAATTTCTCATATATAAAGCAATTGATGATTGAGATAAAAAAAAGAAGTGTCCGCTTGCATGCAAATGTTTATTATAAATCTAATTTTTTTTTAATTTTTATGTAATTTAATAGGTACAAATCGTATAAATATTAGTTATATATTTTATGCTTAGTTAATAACCTTATATATAAGTTTACCGAAATTATCAATGTATGATAAATTCCGTAAACTTATATATAAGGTTATATTCTATAGAGTATAGACAATATAATATTATAATTTTTCTATTTTTATCTCATCAAATGGAATAATTTTAAATTTAATTAATGAAAAGCCTTCCCAGCTTATCCAACTCTCTTCTTTTTCTATTCTTTTTTGGCCTATTATTTATTTTTTGGTTCCATATAATTTTTTCAAACATTTTCTTTTACAGAAAGCGGTGTAATAACTAACATTTCGCCGCAACAAGCTGGTTCATGCTCAGTACTTAGTGTAAGGTCTGATGTAGTGTTGGCCACCTTCTCGAATATAACCACTCCGGGACAGGTGATATTTGCTTTTAAATTATCACTACATAGTATAAAACAAAGTCGCTTTCTCTGTTCCTATGTCCCTGTGTATGCTTAAATCTTTAAAACTACGCAACGGATTTTGATGCGGTTTTTTTAAATAGATAGAGTGATTCAAGAGGAAGGTTTTAGTATATAATTTATTATGTTTTAGACAAAGCGGGCGAAGCCGCGGGCGGAAAGCTAGTTATTTATAGAAAAATAATAATCTATATGTAAATTAAAGAAAAGAGGTGTTTGTTAAACTATTTATAATTGAAGAAAGACTTAACTTATTTTAACGATTTTTCGTTCATTGGTATCGTCTTTGCGTACGCGCACGCACACATACGTACGCACAAGCATATAAATACATAAATAAAGAAAATACACACATACAAAAAAAAACGCACACAGACCATAATTATTATTTTTTTATTTACATGCACTTTCGCATTTTTATAATACACAACTACCATTTTTCCATATATCAAATTTTATATTTAAAAATTCTTAATAAACCTAAATATTGCAGCTATACGTAGCAAAATTACCCAGCCCGGGATCAGAACACAAGATACAGTGGAAGCCGGTGGGAACACCAACCCCTGTACCAGAGGGGTTGAGCAAAGCCGAAGTGAAGTATATGTATCTAGAACATGAGAACCCTGATGATGACGTCAGTGAGTAACTTTTTTTTTTCTATATAGTTAAGCTCTGTCTGAATTTTTTATCAAAACTGATATTATAAATCAAGAAAGTTTTGTAATTTTGTTATCATAAATTGAAGAACTACCCATTGATTTATACACTCTTTTAAAATTAGAAATCTACACATATTATATGTATAGGTACCGAGTAATATAGCCTATTTTCTTATCTCACGTCAATAGACGAAGTGTAATGCTGTATTTATCGTGATAAACTACAAAAATAACAAATTTCAGAAACATTCACGGCGATATATATAAGTGGGGCTACAAAGAAATGTCCGCTAGTTGTGTGGCCGCACGGCGGACCGCATTCCGCTTTCGTGAATGCGTTCGCGTTAGAAACGGCCATGTTTCATTTGTTGGGTGAGTCTTTTTTTATAAGATTTTTTTATTGTGATGATAGCTAGCTAGCATTGATGTATTTTTAACTATTTAATTAATTTTCCTTGAAAAAAGTCGTTCAATTTTTGACAATTAACCCATTGAGCCCCGAACGGCCCGATCGGTCCACGGCACAATAGATTTTCTATTGTGTCTGTGATTCCGGGGCCTGAGTTATTAAACTTTTATTTTTTCTGTCTTTTAAATGTGAGAAATAATTTTTTCAAGATTAAAATCAATCAATTTCGTATTTTTTTTAATTTTCAAGAAGACAATTTTAATTTCATCATATTAGAACACAAGAAGTTGAAGTGTCCATTATAAAATATTTATCGATTACCGTTATTTATTTATATTTATGATAATTACTTATTTATGTTGCTAAATCAGCAATTTATACATTTTATTTAATAAATCTCTATTTATCAGACCAAAACATCACATTCATAAAACTGTATTTTTACAATCCACACAAGAAGATTTTATTACACCCCAATTTGCAGGCTTCGCGAGCGTGCAAATACAGGGGTTCGATCGGCAATGGGGATAGCTCCGTGCGATTCTTGCCTCGACGAATCGGACGCGCTGACGTCATCGATTGCAAGATGGCGGCCGACGAAGTTATAAAAAATTACTCTATAGATGAGAAACAATTGTGTTTATTCGGCGGTTCTCATGGAGGGTTTTTGGTGGCACATTTGAGTGGACAATATCCAGATTTCTTTAAAGTGACTGTTTCTAGGAATCCTGTTATTGATATAAGCTCTATGGCCTCCGTTTCGGATATACCGGATTGGTGAGTGGAAGACTAGAACGATTTTGTTATTATTGTAATTCTTTTGTGTTTAGCCAAATGTTGCAAAGAGTTGCCAAAAGGTGTTTTATAAGGCTATACGGAAAAAATTAAGACGAAAAGTTGTAACGACAGTTTTTACCATAGTTGTGAGCTGTACGGCGTGTGCGTGTTTCTGTCTGTCTCTCTTTCTCTTATAGAACTTCGTTCCATCCGGGTGTCCCTTGACACCTCAAGTTTAAACTTTAAATCACGTTTTAATAGTGGTTAGTGATACAGCTTAGTGCGTCAGAGCGTGTGAGTTCGTATTGGAGAGTTTTGTATGCGTGAGTGTGGGGGTTGGTTTTTATGTAGTGTGTTACTATTTCGTTGATTTTGGAGATTTGCATACTTACTTTTACTTTGTATATTTGTAACAGAGTGCATTTAATGAAAGCGGTGGTCTTTAGCTTGGTTGGAATGGTTGTGAACAATTGGATATATTTGCGGGTAGACTATTGACGTCCTCAAAACAGGTGCAAATGAAAGATACCTGGAAACAGATTTATATTTTAATTGTTATTGAAAACTCGGAATATATAAACATAACATCTAATATTGGCAATCTATGTATTGTAATGTTACGTCAAATGAATAAACAATAAATATCGTAGATTCGTTTTGTATAAAATTAATATAAAACACATAATTCATAGACATAATAATTTATTTACTTATTATTATTGTTTATTATATATGACGGAAGAAAGGCCCCAAAGGCCATTTTTAGAAAGAGTGACGTCAGCAATTCCGACGTCACCATCATCAGGGCAGGCGCTCACACTCGAAGCAGAACGCCCGTGGGTATTTTTACTGCCTTTCCAATCCACGTGGAAATTATAGAGAGAGCCCC
>CAJQZN010036583.1:51665-67671 GCA_907164685.1 Colias eurytheme | reverse complement strand
ATTATTTAGTAGTTTGAGGGTAGTCGTTTATCGTCGTTGCGCCGACATATAAATGTATATTTCATATAAATATAAATAAATATGACATTTTGTCTATATTTATACTGGACGCTTCTCTTTTTTTGTTTAAGAACGTGGTGCAAGTCTTCGTCAAGTTTTCCTAAACTTTCACTCTTAATTATAACTGTCTTCTTGAAAATTCTTCCAATATCTCCTTAATTTAGTTCTGAAATAAAAGAAAAATAATTCGCCTAGGTTTTTCTGCGCTTCGCCTAAACTTCCGAGGATCTACAGGCAATGGAGACGCTAATGTGCGATGTCTCATCAAAAATATTGGAGTTTATGACGTCCAGGATTGTCTTCTATCCTTAAAAGAATTAAAAGAAAGATTATTCTTAAAAGAAAAAGATATAGTTTTATACGGGGGAAGCTATGGTGGTTTCCTTTGTGCCCATTTGGCTGGACAATACCCAGAAATGTTTAGGGCTATGGTGTTAAGGAACCCTTTGCTCGATTTGGCGACTAAGGCTAACTATGCTGATAATCCGGACGGGTGAGTTATACTATAGTAAGGTTTTGGGTAATTTAGAATGACAGGGAAATACAATAATGTTAAATTAATATGTAATCAGTAATGTATAGCTACAGTATAGTATTCATAAAATACCATAACGATACTTGCAATAAAATGATGGTCTAAAGTGGTCCTAAAACTTTTCCAAAATTCCTACAATACCGGTTATTTAGAGGTGTATACTAATCTTGTCTCTTGAGCTAGATCACTTGTTTTGCATGTCACCCTAAAAAAATCACTTCTTAGAGGTTGACATTTTACGTTGTTACTTTTCGTATTTATTCTTACAATTTTCGCCATTATTCTTATGAATATTATGAATGCGAAATTATGTTTTTGGTTTGTCTTTCTATCATGTCGAATCAGGGATTTTATGGTCGAATTTTTGTCTCTAGATAGGAGGCTAGACAGTGATATAGGCAACATTTTAATGCCCTAAAACGTCTCATTCCCTATTGAATTTTCTTCGGCTGAGCGGGCGAATATACGGGTGTAAAAATAGCCATCTAAATGTCTTCTCGATAGCATTAGGTTTCACGAATAGCAGTGTAATATCAATAATTCATTCATCGTCATTTTAAAACTCAATAAATTATAATTTAAGTGATTTATTTTGTCAGTGAATATGAATGGTTTATTATACATGGATTTTCATAAGTAATCATCATATTATGTAACTTATTACGTAAATTACATTGAGTTCCGTCATGTTCCTTCATGAGTTATTTATCTTTACTGTTATTAATTATAATGGACAATTCACTTTTATAACAATACGTGTTGCAAATTATTATCTATCCATTTTATTCCTAAAGATTTATTATTTACGGTCTTCTTCAAAGCCTACTGAATGATGTTTCATTTTACTCACATAATAAAAGATAAATCAATTCGCCTAGGATTTTCTACGCTTCTGCTAAACTTCCGAGGGTCTACAGGCAACGGAGACGCTAATACGAGATGTATCATTAAAAATGTTGGAGTTTACGACGTCCAGGATTGTCTTTTATCCTTAAAAGAGTTGAAAAAAAGATTATCTTTAAAAGAAAAAGATACAGTTTTATACGGGGGAAGTTATGGAGGTTTCCTTTGTGCCCATTTGGCTGGACAATACCCAGAAATGTTTAGGGCTATGGTGTTAAGGAATCCTTTAGTTGATGTGGCCACTATGGTCAACTATGCTGATTGTCCGGACGGGTGAGTCAGAGACCTTAAATACACTAGCTTTTAAACGCGATTTAGGAAAGGCGTTTTTCGCGTAAAAGGAAATTAATAATAGCGCCATCTATCGAAATTTCTAAAATTTAAAGTGATTCTAATACAAATGGATTCATATGTGAATGAAAAGTATTGCAGCGTTAAAAAGTAGCCTATATTACTCTCTAGCCTCCTAGTTTCTACCTATTATATATCACAAAATTCATACCATAACATCGCGTCTTTGCGACGGGCAAGGAAGACAAACACACTTTCACAAAAAAATATTTTTGTTGCATTAATATTGATTTAATGGTTTAAATTCGTTTTATTGTATCAGGAAATGAGCGTTAAGTGTTTTTATAGGGATTGTTAGTTAGGTTACGTATTAGAGAGGGAATGTATGTTTCAAATGGAAGATTGTACGTTGAGAAGTTGGATTTAGTGTGAGCTTAACTTGAAAGATGGCGTAATAATAAATTTGGGCAAGTGTGCAAGTTTTTTGAGAGTTTATATTGAACCTAACACTAATATACAATACTACCTTTTTTACCTGTCTTATGTTTCGTATGCACTTAGTGTGATGTTCTTATAAAATTGTCCAATCAATCTTTTTTAAATGTTATATTTTATTTGTGATTTTGAATTATCATATCAAAAGAGAACTTTCCCAAGATTCCCAAAATCTGGCAATTTATTTGGATTTGACTGTTTTTCGTAACTCAAGAACATCTCTATTTAACGAACTTCAACAAAACGACACTTAATGTGCGGCGTTTATTCAAATTGCACTCTGAGGATTATTTTTTATGAGAAAGGAGGCAATAGAACAGACGCGACGCCTGATGGTAAGCGATCAGTGTCGTCCATAAGCATCCACCCAAGCCGGGGACATTGTGAGTGTATTGCCGGCCTTTTAGATAGGTCCCCAGATCGTAATTGACTTATTTATCTATTTTTCACATTTAAACACTTGATACTTAGCGACATTTTCGGAGAAATAACTATATTTTCGCTCCTAGGTGTTACGTAGAAGCCGGTATAGATTTCAACCAATTCGGGCCCGTCACAGAAGAAGCTCTATTATCCATGCGCCGTTGTTCCCCCATAGTGCATGTACATAAAGTGAAGACACCAACCGCGCTCATGTTGGGCTCAGTGGATAAGCGTGTGCCGGCCTACCAGGGGCTGGAGTATGCGAAACGGCTACACGCTAATGGATGTGTTTGTAGGTGAGTGAAAAAAAAATCTGCTTAGTTTCTGGGTTTGGGAGGATAAAAAAAGACGTGTGGCACTCGGGGACTGCCGCGGTAAAGCTATTGCATGCTATGCCTTCAAGCCACACCTCCGCGCCCGTCGGAGTGGGGAGCGTGAGGTTTTTTCGTTACGGAATTTTTCGATTCGGTCCCCGCGCTCAAGGCCCGCGATAGAAGGCCCGCTATGCAATAGCTTAAAAAATACAAAAAATGGGCTAAAACTTGCTTCTTATACATTGAACAAACAATTAAGTACACATTTACGTACAGTAAATAACTAATAATTACGCTCAAAAAATGTCCGACGCAAACTCTACCTGCGAGTGTCTCAGGCAGAGTTTTATAATAGCGATACAATAGACTTTGAACCTAACTGTCACGAAATAAGGTATACTTTTCAATGAATATTTTTACTTGTGACATTTTAATTAGTCACATTTTAGTGAGTCTAGTTGTTGCGACGTGAAAAATGAAAGTAAGCAACATTTGCGTCTCAACTAACCTCGTCCAAAAATTGATCTATTTAGATATTTTTTTTAAGAAATTGTTTTTGAATATGTTTTTTATTTTGTAATATTATTTTTATTTACAGAGTTTTCATGTATGAAGACAATCATGCTCTGCGAACGCAATCTGCTGAAATGGATAATCTTATTAATGGTGTGGAATGGTTCCTTACGCATTTGAAAAATTAAATTTGGTTTAGATTTTTATTTGCATTTTTTTAGACGTTTTCTGTTAAGTTTGTGTTAATGTTCAATTTACTTTCATCGTAACCATTATTATTTGACTTTAATTAGTATAGTGGAATCAAAAGTATTAAAAATGTCTAAAAATACCGCCATGATACCAGGGTCATTATATTTTAAGGAATATTATCGTTTCTAATTATTCAGTTTTATGGCAAAACGCAGTCACGGATTCGTTATTGTATAAGTTCTTTAGATGATAAGAATATATTGAAGCTTCCGATTTGTATTTAAAACGGGTATTTTTCAATAAATTTTGAAGAAAAACATGTTTTTTATTTTTTCCGTATTCTTAAGATTTACCCTAATCACAAAATTGTAACTTAACTTAACCTAATCACAAAATTGTAAACTTACTAGCATGCCCCGCGGCATGGGTTTTAATTTTCATCCCTTATTTTATTTAATACTTAAAAAATGGGCTATATTTATCCATGGTTCTTTAACCATTTTTAATTTCAAATTTCAACCAAATCGGTGCTGTGGATTAGCTGTAAATGCGTTACAGAAAAATAAAATACATTTATAAGTTTACTATGGATTTATTTAAATTTCTGTTCCATACAAAAATCACCAATCCCCATAAAATTATGCGATACTTTATCGTAGTCGATATAAAGACGATTAACATGACATGTTCTATACCCTCGCCAATAAAACAAGGGCTAATAAAATACTATAATAATTACGATATGGTCACCGGTGACAGGTGCGCACGTCATGTGGTTGGTCACCCTATTCCGTCATGCTACGTAGGGTTGTCACTCGCTAGTTTTAATATTTTATGATAGTGTGCTAGAACAGTTTGTCGGTACATAAGAATTTTTAAGGTGTGTGGAGTGTAACAATACACCTTTTCACTTAAAAACTAATTGCATTATCTCTTAGCTCTAATTTATAAAGTACAAATACTTACATGCGTTATACTAACATAAGTATAATATTATGCTGCTTCATAAATTAAAAATATATATTTTTCATGTAGATAAATAGGCGACAAGGCCAAAGAATGTAAAATACTTGTGTACGAATAAGATTTAAGTACCTACATAATATCATGATTAAACCTACGAAAAAGTATCTAGCCAAATTATAAACCGAAATTGACAACCCTGTGCGATACACTTTCGAGAATTGTTCCAAATAAAAATCTGAAAGAAACCACGTGACTCAATATGAATCAAAGTATAATAACTGCGACTATAACTTGTAAAGAAGTACAAAAATCTGCAATTTTTCGTGCCCAACCCATCTCTAACTTAAAGTAAACCTACGCTTCAAGGACTAGAGTTCAAAATCGACTGGCTAAAAGTACCCTAAGCGTTTTATGACCGTTTTACAAGCAATTTAGTACAAGTGGTATCAAGGGATGGTATTGGTAATTTTCGGCTTCATTTGCGTACCTATATGTGCTTAAGTGCTTTAGACGCTTCGTTGGTTACACCTGGTGGAAGGAACCTTTAGGGCTAAAATAGACCTTAAATTCTAAAAGAATAGGTATCTATTGTATTGATTAGCTATTATGCAACTGCATTAAAGGAGCGTTTTTTTTTCAAGGCTCATGTGTGGAAGTTATCTTAAAATTAAAATTATTTCATAAATAGTAAAGAGATTTGAATGCATAGGCTGTCTGTTTTAGTAGAAAATCTTGTTTTCGTAATAATTTGCAAGCGCTTTAGTTACCAAATTAGGAAAAAAATTAGTTGCAATAAATGAAATGCTGTGTGATGGATGGATACATTTGCTTGAGAAAAACAATAACGTTTTTTTTTACTTTTCGATAGAAACGAAAACAGGCTTTCGATTTCTTTCTACAATAAAAATATACCTAGGTACTACATATTATAGCGAACCCGGCGAACTCCGTTTCGCCACCTTATGTTTAAATACCAAACGAAATGTTACGTAGATACATAACTAAGGCGCTGTATGTGAAAAATGATTTTCCCGGTTTTCCTGCTTTTCTGTTGAAATGTTTCCTGAATTTTCTTTGCTACAAACCTCACGGAGCCAGAGACCTTTCCAACGAATGCAAATCCGTGGAAATCGGTTCGTGCGTTCTGGAGTTATAGCGTCAAGAAGGAAAACCCCTACTTATTTTTATGTAGTAGATTATATTTTTAATACACCTAACTACTACAAAGCATCGACATTTAGGTTTATTGGTCACTACCATAGAAACCGTGGAGTTCATGACCTTACACCATTAATCAATTTACATTCAATTTACCTAGGTATGTTGTTTTTCGGAAATCACAATTGTATTTTCAATTTTATTTGCTTTATTTATACTTGCTACTTGCTTTCATGAACCAAGTTGTGATTGATATAAAAAAAAAATAAAATTAAAAAATATTTTTTTTTGTTTAGTTAAATACTTAATTCAGAAACTGCTCAAACCGTTTTGGAGATTGTAGGTAGACCTAATATTTCAACCTAGTTCTACGTACTTGCTATAAGTAGCTACCTATCTATACGCTATAGTTTTTGCTCATTACTCAAAGAATTTAATGTTATGCGGGTTAAACTAAGAAATGTTCTAAATAAGTTTTTTAAAGTATGATATTTCAATTCTACACTCAAGGAAAAACTGAAGAGATACCAATATTATTAGTCTCTTTTTTGAGATAGGTACTACCTATGTCCATTGAAAAGAAAAACAAATAGTTTTCCGAAGCGTTGACATGTTAAAGACCTACAAATGAGCTATATCTATACTAATATTATAAAGCTGAAGAGTTTGTTTGTTTGTTTGTTTGTTTGAACGCACTAATCTCGGGAACTACTGGTTCGATTTGAAAAATTATTTCGGTGTTAGATAGCCCATTTATCGAGGAAGGTTATAGGCTATATTTCATCACGCTACGGGCAACAGGAGTGGAGCCACGGGGGTGAAACCGCGCGGAGCAGCTAGTATAGTATATGTGGTTATATTTTGACTTGCTTTCTCATGATATTTCGATACAAAAATACCACTATAAATCCGAACCAAGTTCGTTATCCTACGAGACAAAACAATTAAGTATGGATAGGGTGTACAATTGGGGACGGGGAAAGGCTGGCACGGGGTGCGTTCTGCTCCAGTACACAAGAGCATAAAACGCTGGAAAAATAGCACTAGCTGTGCCGTGCGGTTTCACCTGCGTTGGGAATATCTTTGCAATATTTTGATTGTTTCGTTTTATATTTCCGTGAAATAATATAATGTAGCAAAAAGGTAGCAAATAATTGTAATCGAGTCAATCGAGTCAATGAGTTTGTTTGAACGTGCAAATCGCACGTTCAAACTCTTTAGTTTAAAAATATTCGTACCAATAAAAAAAGGGTAAATATGTAATATTTATTTCATATAATAATTAGTATTCTATATAGGTATATGAATAGTAACTATATTTGGGTATAGCCGTATAATGAACATTGAAATTAATAAGTATAAAAGTAGATAGGAGTTATGCGCTTACCAACACATTTTGCGATTCATTTTTATATATAAAGAAGACTATTAGTTTCTGCAAATGTTGTCTTCATCTGTAATTATTGTTGACAACAGTCCATAATCTATACTAATATTATAAATGCGAAAGTAACTCTGTCTGTCTGTCTGTTACTCAATCACGCCTAAACTACTGAACCAATTTTCATGAAATTTGGTATGGAGATATTTTGATACCCGAGAAAGGACATAGGCTACTTTTTATCCCGGGAAAATGACGCAATCCTGGAAATCCCACGGGAACGGGAACTATGCGGGTTTTTCTTTGACTGCGCGGGCGAAGCCGCGGGCGGAAACCTAGTCATTTATAAATCCTATTGTAACTGTTTAGGTAACGTGAAAGATGCGTATGTAACAACTGATGATGAACCTTTTTAATAAATAAATAAGCCTTTAAAAACATTGATCTTTATATATATGAAATAAAAGCAGCAATTACTGGCTCTACATCATTTCTAGTGGGTATATATTTCAAGTTGTTAGTAGGCGCTCATTTGAAGTAGGTTGGCACAGTAAATATTATCGAAGCTCACTACAAAAACACTTGCAAGCACTTGCTATAATTACGAGCTGAAAGGGTGTCCACCCTGTTTACCCTTGACAAACATCAAGATATCGATTATATTCAAATCTACTATTATTTCTAATGAAACCATCGATTGCTACTGATTAAGTAAAAAACGTAATTACGTTACAATACAGATATGAGACAAAATTACAATTTTTTTGTTTTGATAACATGGAATAATTGTTCCACGCGTTTTAAAATGGTAAGTACAAGTACAAATGTACAGCGAAGTAAGTAAACTGTATCTAATTTCCAATTTATTTTTTTATTTAAATTTACTTTTAAGTTTGAGACGAGAAAACGCGATTATCGATGTTTCATGAAACTATTTCAAAATATAACTTCTTGAGACAATATAAGATAGTAAAAATATCGCATAAGTGTACATTATTTTCATGCTACATATATTATAATTGATTATAATACATTGAAAATATTATATTTAGATTATTACATATAGATAAGTGAAATATTTTATTTTCAATGAAATGTTATAACATATGTTATTATTGCGATAAAATGCATACAACACTTTCATATCTCTCTTATTATAACTGAGCGGGTTTAATAAAATGCTAAGCGGTTTTTGATGATATTTGGCGATGAGATAACCTCGATGTGACTTGGCTCATTTTACCTTAGTTTCGATCACACACGTGACGACTGCTACTTTATTCTCTTATAAATAAATGTTCAATGAGTACCTATATTAATAAATAGAATTAAAGTTAAACACAGTATCGATTTTTCTTCTAATTAGCAATTACCTATCTAAATTAAAATTGCGCAAATAGCGTAATGGTCCAATCGTCAAGTTCATTAGCAAGGAAGTACCCGCAGACTCCGATAACAGCCGTGACTAATTGTCTGAAGCTATCGCATGCGGGCAGACTCCTTACGGAAAAATATCGATCGCTCCACCACCTGTATGGACACCTGCCGCCCTCGCCTCGCCGCGCGCACACAGTCACCACCGCTCGCCCGAACCACACCGCTGACCGTCGACGTCACGGCGTCCGCTATCGATCCGCCGCACCACCGCACCACCGCACCACTCGCTCTGAATCATCGTGGGATGTAACATGCACATCACGGCGGGCCTCTCCCCGGCCTCCGGCGAAATGCTGGACTTCTCTGGACAGTGCTTCGCGCTCGACCATGCGGTGCCAGAGTCATCTCACACGGTTGAAATCGAATATGTCTACGAACAGCCGCATATGTACGCCCAGAATGAGCGCGATGGACTCGACACCCCGGTGCCGAAGAAACCGCGCCCGAAGAGAGTCCGCGAAGAGCCAGAGACCGACCTGACGAACCTCAACTGGCTCCAGAACATCACTAACATCATGTCCATCCCGCAGTTCCCCATATCGCCCGTGTCTCCAAACCCGCAGATGAAACCGCAAGCGCAAAGCACGAGGCTGGAGAAGTTCAATCAGACGATAGCCAAATGCCAGGAAGATTTCATGGAGAACAGAGACGAGTACAAAACGAAAAGCGACAGGAAGCCGCCGTACTCGTACAGTACCTTGATATGCATGGCCATGAGGTACAACAATGACAAGATGACGTTATCCGCTATATATTCCTGGATAAAGGACAATTTCAAGTACTACAGGAACGCCGATCCGACGTGGCAGGTGAGTTAAGCTTTTTAATCTGAAACGCGGAAAATCAGGCAGGAGATAATTTCTAAATTGATTTAGATAAGGTTTGTAATTATTCTCTATCCGTAAACGGGTCAAGTGTCGTGTGACTGATGTATTTTTAAACGCAATTACGATACGGCTTTCGTGGTTAGTCATGTGAGAAGCGCAGATGGTGTGTTCGAGTTAACGGTTGGAATATTTGAACTGCGGCACGTTTGTGTGTAAATGTATGGGAATTCATTGTGCGTAGTTTGCTCTTTACTAATTTACCAGTTTAATGAACTAAGAATATTTAAGAGAGTATTTAAAATTGCTGCCTCTCTTTCTCATACATATTGAATTCATATTTCATAAATTAAATTGAAATTAAGATGAAAGGAACTGCAAATTCTTAAAAAAATGTAAGTTACGCAATCAGTAGTGGCCTTTACATTCTTATGCTTTTTCTCTTAATAAAATGTTGTGTCGATTAGATTCCAGTCATAAATGTGACCAGGGCCCGTATTAAGACCTCTTATTTCCAGACAAATTACGCCGTGAATTGAACTAACTGGCAAATTCATATAATAATTAACCATGGCTGGTTAATGCGATCATAATATGAATTTGCCAGTCAGTTCAATTCACGGCGTAATCTGTCTGGATATAAGATAATAAGATGTCATAATACGGCCCCATATTATTAGTATCAAGTTTATATCCAAAACACTATAGTTTTGGGAAAATACTTCATCTACAACCTCTTCATGTCTTAAGGAAATACTTTATTTATTTATTTATTATATAGGTCTACCTCTTTACCAACAGTCAAGTCACGTATCCATTCAGTGTTATAAATTACTGACGATGATTCAGTAAGTTATACAAAAAGTATACAAGCAAACACAAACGTGTTGTGTATTCAAAATGACATTTTAAAAACCTATGTACTTAGAATTAATAGTAACCATTTGTACCTACAAACCGTTACCGATACCTATAACATCTAGGTTATTTATTGATGAGTCATCACGTATTATTTTATGCCCTGTAAAATAGTTTTACAGAAGACAAACAATTTGTATTGTGACGTAATTATTATGTTTCTGTATCGCTTTTTGTATTCGGCATGTACGATCGCGATATCCTTAATACGACTAATAATTAAATCGATACTCAATACCGTAATTCATAAATCATAATATAACGCTATAAAACAACACATTTTAACTTAACTAAAATATTCCTTTACAGAACTCCATCCGACACAATCTATCTCTAAACAAAGTTTTCGTAAAAGTGGCGCGATCGAAGCAAGAGCCAGGAAAGGGTGGTTTTTGGAAGCTCGACCTCGCCCATTTAGAGGGGACAAAACGCATCTCAAACAGACACAAGAAGAAGAAGAATGACCCAAAAGACGCTAAAATTGCAGAAGAAAGAACAGCAGTAGCGAACATACCGCAAATTGACGGTACAATGATTGGAAGCATTGCGAGTGATATCAGTCAAGCTGTGACTCTACACTTACCTGAATTGTCTTTACCGATTGGCATGGATGTAGAGACAAACATCGGGGCAAATGTTATAGTGGAACCGGTTGTACCTCCTCCATTGATTCCTGATGATGATCTGTCATCTTTACTGCTAAATCCCACTGAGTGGGACGATTTACAATTGGATATGTTAGACAACTATTTGGATCCGTGTTTCAAGTAAGTGCGGAAGCTTTTTGTGGTAATTGAAAATATATAGGCTGTAATTACTCGTTTTATAATGTTCGAATAGAAAATACAATCGATAGATAATGAATGTTTAATTGCGAATCACATGGCGTCAACAAGCTTTGCAGTGGTCTCTATGTACCTACATAACTATTAAAATTTTTACAAAAAATTCACTTATTTCTACAATTGGAACATAGATCCCTAAAATAACATATCTTCTGGATATGTTCTCTTTAGCTTATCTATCAGTTGAATTAACAAAATTGTATTCGTAATTTGGACCGTTAAGTGGAACTTTTTTGTTTCTCTATGTTGTTTGTTGTCACTTGTCATTGCATTTAGATCGAACGAACTTAAAGCTAGAGCTAGTGGTACTTGGTAGAGCAAGAGCGAGTTTAGTGTAAATAAAAACTCGTATTCAGTGTTGTTCAGTATTAGAACATTGCTTAGAATCTTTTCAAACGCATTATGAACAACGAAAGAATGCTCTACGCTTGTTTACGCTAAAATACTTTGACATCTAAGTGGGGTTAGAATGAGCATTCGCTCGTCTGATTGATCTCATGATCTACATCAATCTACATGCACCGTCAGAAGTACAATAATCTTTAAAGGGCTGATAGACGTAGGAACTTTAAAACCGCGGTTTTAAAGTTCGCGTACTTACTCGGCTCGACGTCGGTGACACACGCAAGAGCTTGGTCAGTAGCTTCTCGCGCGTCACCGATATCGAATGTCTCTATGTCATCAACAGAGGGAATTTTATGTTATTCAGGAATTAAATATAGACATTTTTAATTTAATAACCAGCACCTATTTTTAAGTAAATAGCATTCTAACAAAATAAATGTTCAAAAATTGAAGGATATATTTTCGTTTTTACTATTATATTTTGAGGGTACTTTACAAAAAAAGAGCGTGTGCGCCGAGCCTACGCGTCAGGAGTGAAACTTCCTTGGCGGGATTCAAAAATACCTTCGCCAATATTCAATTATATTATATTCATTCATATTTATTATATTAAATTATTTTCATAAAACTAAAAGAAGAAGACGAAATTAATTGAACTTTTGCACTTAGTAACACCTATTATAGCTAGACAGGCTAGGCTCGCGGCTCGCGGCGGTGACAGACGTGCGAGCGAAGGCGGGCTACGAGTAAAATTTCAAACATGTTGGATCGTCAACGAACTTACTCGACGGTTTTTAAGTACGCGTACTTGGGGTGACACACGAGCGAAAAAGGTCGTCGAGCCACAAGTTCGCGTACTTACTCGTACGTCTGTCACCCCTATTAAGTTCTATATTTGAATTTTGAACATTATAAAATATAATTAAAATGGTCTTTGTGAATTTTTGAATATGTAAAATTCTAGTCAGAATACGACAAATTACTTAATAATAAAATAATTAAATGGTTAGTGGTCTAGTGAAGCATTGTATAGGTAATATAGTTGTAGTAGAAACAGCTAAAGGAAATGCGTAACAGTGTAATTATTGAAATAATAATGCTTTGTGAACGGTTTTTCTTATATAAAATTTAAAAATAAATTAGACGTTAATCTTTTCTACTTTCAAGTATCTTATTTTGTATAAGGATGAAAATATTTATATAGGTATATTGAAATAATATCATAAAATCACACTTTATTAAAACAATTTTTTGCTCAAACAAAAGCTCAGTATTAAAATATAGTATTCTTATATTGCGACATGAATATTTACAAATGATTTACAATTAAAATTTCATTATTGTTAAAAAAATATATATCTTCGTTCTGGAAAGTTCGATTAAAAGTTATGTCTTTACCGCTCAGTATTAAATATAGGTAGCTTTTATTATACGACATTTAGCGTTATTAAATAATTAATGTTTTACGAAAATGTTTAAAAATTTGTACGTCTTTTAAAATCAAAACTTTTGTTCAATACACAAAACTAAATGTAAGTATTTGTAGATTTTGTTAGTCTTTGTCAAATCAGATGCAAAAAACTTCTTGGAAAGTATTAAATAAGTATTAATAATAATTGAGAATTTTAAAAAGAAATAGGTTATTGCGTGCACAATTAATATTAAAATAGTTTTAATTTTTAATGCGAAATTATCAGACATTCCGTCCAGTATTTACCTACTATTTAATAACTTATTGCTCATCATAAAGTGATTTTAAACTTATACTAGCGTTTAGCTACTATTATGTATTCTGTGCTTATACTTACAATAATTATGAGGAATACACTCCTTTTGAATTCGATTTTTAAAATTAACGTATGAACTAATAGTTAAGTTGTTAGTTGTTTTCAATATCAAATACTTACTCTTCGGAGATATAATTGGTTCAATATTACTTGACCAATAAATGAAATTTTTTAAATATGTATGTATATTAGGAAGTCCCTTTACTTTATGTATCTTCTTTATATATCATCATTTGCGGAAGCTTTCGAGCAATTTTTCTTGCTCAGTAAAAGAAAAAATGCTGAATATTTCAATTGTTTGATAGTGTTAAGATAATGGTTGTAAATGAATGTAGGAAATATAACTATTGTATTAAATGTCTTTTGTAAAAAGATTTATTGACACTCGACTTGGTGTTAATTTTTTACTTGCACAAATTGTAGATTTTAAGTACTTAGTTTGAAGTTGTAATAAAAAAATATAAGCGTACTTGGTCAGTAATATATCCGTCCTTCTATTATATTTCTAAGAAATAAAATTTCTTGTCACTTCTAATAATGAAAAATTGATTTTTTGTAATGTTTCCAGGGCCTTCAATAGGTGCCTATAGATTTAATAATAGGTATTTTTAACGGTTCTAGTGGTCAAATATATGTGCAGTGTTTATCAATATTTTCAGTTTAAATAAAAAAGTAGATTTAGTTACAGAAATCTTTAAGTCATTGACGTATAACTCACGGCACGAGTTTAGCGCTCACCTTGAAGTGGAGGGGATCAATTTGAACGAAATAGAGGCGAACTTGCCGTACAATATTGAAGGTCATCGCTAGACTTACGTGCCGCGACTAATACCTATAGTTAAAAAAAAAAACTAGACTCACAATCGTCAGGATATATTCTAGCGGTTTTGTATAAGGATTCATTGAAATGAACACCTTATTTCTTGTCAGTAATGTTCAAAGTCTATTGCATCGCGCGTTAGAAAACTCTGCTTAAACTCTGTAAAAACGCAGAGGCAGAGTTTTACTCTAGACAATTTTTGAGTGTGATTGTGAGTCCAGTAGTTTATTGTACGTTGATGTACTATCTAGTCATCGTGTTATTCAATAAGAAAATAGATGAAATATTGTAGTTCAGATATCCTGTAGATTTAAGATTGAAAACCAACAATACCTACGTAGTTATAGCAGTTCATATCTATAGATATTATCTATCTTTGGAAAATAAAATGTGAGCTGCTTAAAATGTATGAAATACAGAATGCTTTTTATGTCATTTTTTCTTACTTACTGCTATAAAATATATGTTTCTATTTGTAATAAGTTTATCACATAAAAAAGATGAATCCTAATTGAATACTAATATACCTATATGTTATTTAAAATTTCCTAGTCCTGAATTTTCTGTGCTTATTTATTTGTTATTTTAAAATTTAGCCAATATAATGTATTATTTATCTTCATAAGTATTGAAATGTAATAAATATAATAATATAAATGTTGTAGAATTTTTTATTGTATCAAAGAAGAGAAGTTGTACCTAAAGATTTAAAAATAAATGTGAGGTACATAGCTGGTTCATTGTGACAATTTGAAGATGATTTTCTTAATGTAATTTTTCCTTATTTTTAACTTTCATAGCTATTAACCATAGACAATTTTATTATATACATATTTTTAATTTAATAGCACATTTGACAGCAGGAGATGGAAAATATGTATCTATCTACGTGGTTTAAAAACGTAAAAGAACAATTTTATCATTCATAATATGATAAACTTGGCGAGCGGAAATTAGTTGCAATAGACAATTATTATAAAATTGTCTATTGCAACTAATGTAATTTTTTTTTAAATATAAGCCGTAAGAGCGATATGTAGACATGGATTATAGAAATCCAGTCTTCATCAGTCAGGCAGCTGTTTCATGAATAGCCTAGGCTCGCGATTAAACGGCGCAGCGTAATAAATATCCTAGGCCAGGGGTTCTAATCCCAATACAATACTCTCACGGCGACCCTCTAACTTTCTACGGCGCACCATGGCGCCGCGGCGCTCAGTTTGGGAACCCCTGTCCTAGGCTATTAATGAAACGGATGATTTAATCAATTGGCTGCCACATATATTTACTAATTCTCGTGTAGCGTGATTATATTGATATAATATTATGATTTTTGTGTTTATACAAATATACCATGCATTTGTAAAGGTTGTATAATTGTGGAAGTAGCTCAAATAAGCGAACTTTGTAGCATAGATGATGAATAAAAGAATATATCGTATTTAATGTTTTTTATTTCTTAATCCTTTGAATAGTCATCATAGTAATCTTGGAATGTATTGAAATTTAAACAAAATAAATACTTAACAATAACAACAATATATTACTACTTAACAATATATTATACTTAACAAATACCCATGTGTATGTTATGCATAACTACACAATAAAAAGGACACTGGTAGACAGTAATTAATTGCAAAAAATTGGTTGTTTGTAAAGTAGGTTTACGATCGAGATGTTTACGTGATAATGTCTTATTGGTGGCAGCGCTCGAGATGAGACGGGAGATCGGTCCGTCTCTCTCTCTCCTACCTGCGATCGCGCTCGTGAGGTTTTGGTGTGACACAAGTTTCTGA
>CAJQZN010036583.1:23198-41665 GCA_907164685.1 Colias eurytheme | reverse complement strand
GTCGATAACGCTAATTATTGTTTAAGCTGTATTCACAGTAAAATTTTATTTTTAAATTGTTTTTTTCTTTTGCCATATTTATTTTTTTTAAATATATTATTAAAATTAATGAAAATATTATATTAAAATAATAAAGATATTGTTATGGATACCGTGTGAAATACAACTTTTTATTCAGCTGAGACCTGTTGCATTTCTTTTGCATATTTTATCTTTATTTTCTTTTCATTTTAAATCATGGACGTATAAAAAAAGACGGACGCCGTATTACGAACAAACAACGTGAAGCCACCATAGTAAGCTAGCGATCGCGTAAAGACAATAAACACGCACACACTCTCACCATAGTAAGCTAGTCGGCCGCCATTACGTCGTGAACTACCGACTGATTAACTGCGTCACTGTTTCACAAAAAATATTTAAAATGCCGTCTTGCGTTGTTAAATGGTGTCGCAACAGTACAATTTTAAATAACAAAACACAAGGGATTACATTCCACAGGGAAGCAAGTTATTTCTTTTATGTTTTAATGATAAAATTATTACGGCAAAATTTATAGAAAAAAATACAGCCGCCATTGTCATCAACACAGCTGTTGCCATGGCAACATGGCACACACACATGGATGTTTCGCCGCCATTACTAGGCTTCACTCAATGTTTAGGCGATATACCGTCCGTCTTTTTTTATACGTCCATGTTTTAAATATAAAATTAATTACACTTTATAACTTGAAGGAACTGATTTTTAGACTTTAGAATAGTTCTAATTAACGGCAAGTTCTATATAATTTAACAAACAATAAGTACCTACTTTACATAAACACCATTGTTTGAACACATTTTTAAATTGAATGAAATAAAATAACATTGCATTCCATTTTTAAAATCGAAGCGTTCGACTTGTATTTGGCGTCAATTTTAGTTATAATTTTTTATGCATTACTTTGTTAGCAGCTTTTCAGTTAAGCGTCTATAATGTGGTCTATAAGGATAGTTGGACATGAATTATAGAAAGGAAAGCTTTCGGCTCTTAAGGAAGATAATCTCTTCGGAAAATTATGCTTTCAATATGTGCAATGCGCATGTAACCATTTTTCGTACCGTACTTTTTGTAAGTAACTCATACATTATAAATTGTCAAAGCAATTAATGCCAATTGTGTTAATTTAACACGAAAAAACAATAGAATTAGGCTCAAATATCTGTAATAGCCGAATGTTATTGGTGTAATTTGCGGGGTGGCTTTAATTGCCTGCCAGATTTATAGCCGTTAAATGCCCTAAACGCGCCGGTTTTAAAGCTTAGCTTAGACTGTTTGTTAAATGTAGGTTTATAGGTAACTAGAGGTCCGCCCCGGCTTCGCCCGTGGTACATATTTCGCAATAAAAGGTAGCCTATGTCCTTTCTCGGGTATCAAAATATCTCCATACCAAATTTCATGCAAATTGGTTCAGTAGTTTAGCCGTGATTGAGTAACAGACAGACAGAGTTACTTTCGCATTTATAATATTAATAGTATGAATGTATAGGACTGTGATAATTGTATTGTTGTGATTTGTTAATTATAGGTTTTATGAAGTGAATACATGTCTATTTTTCAGAAAAATGTTTCGTTCACTTTGATATTAAACGAAGTAAAGTTGTTATTAATTAACAATAACAACTTTAACTGCACACAATTGTAACCAATTACGTCATAAAAACCTCATTTCCTTCGGCTTGAATTAAAAAATACCACCATGAATGCCTTCCTGTTTCCTGTTGTTACACTCATCTTAAACCCTAAATATAAGGTAAATAAATGATGTTACATAGATAGATGTAGATCTGATTATCCGTTGTTTTCTCTTTTCATACCCCTAAGTGATATGGGTGTGCTAGTAGAACAACATATTTTGTAGTACAGTTCGATTTAAACTTAATGGCGGTTCGGAAGTTAGCCGCAAATGCACGAGCGTGCAGGTAGGTATCCCACCCTTAACGGTCCGGTAATATCTAAAATAACGTTCCGGTAATATCTAAAATTGTTTTCTGCGCATCAGATCGTTCGATGTTCCGAGCCGCCATTAAGTTTGAATCGTACTGTACCAGCAACAATGTGAAAATATCGGCTGCTTATCCTAAGATCTGTAGATTGACATACTAATCCCTCGACAGCGAGCGCCTCGAAGCGTGCGTTTCGCGAGGCAACGTATATAATATATAAACAGTAAACACATAACTAATTAATATTCTCCCATGAACATATACAAGAGGTGTAAGTACAAAACAAACAAAGCAAATTACATTGTGTGCACTCTACAAACAGATAACGTGCGGATTTCCCACCCAATATCAAAGATAACGAGCTATTGAACAGAGCTTATCCCATTTTTTCCGCGTAACTTGAATATACTTAACCTGCTTGTACTCGAGACACGTGATCAAATATTGTTTTGCATTTGTATTCAAATGTTTGGCTTCGTTTTTTAAGTGGGAAAATCTTGTAAAAGCCGTGTGTTATGAGTTATGACTGATTCCGATTGACAAAAACTCCACTGTGTTCCGTCGAGATATAATTGCTCCGAGGTCGAGATTCTTTATTGAGAACTTGGACTATGCAAGTACCTATTAATGCACAAAAATAATATTCTAATTCTACCCTCATATTAAGCTCACAGGTTAAACTTTGCTAGTGTCAAATGTTGTCAAATGGAAACATGCTTTATGGTTAACTTTTACTTTTATCGAATTCTCAATAAAAAATACTATTAATACTTACTTACTTACATTACTAGTAGCTTGCTATCTTTTCATTCATAAATGTTTCAATAAAGAAACGAATGAATATAGTATCTATGTGTGTGTATAAACACACACTATAGTATAGTGTGTGTGTGTACTATGGTATAACTACATTATACATAATCACTACACTAATAGTGGTACCACTATCGTTATAGTAATAAATGCACTTCTTCCATACACACACACACACACGTATACATGTAACTAAACATTACTATAATAGTACTATCGCTATATTAATAAATGCTACACAAACACACATAACATGTAACAACAATATTAGCTGTGACCATTCAATTGATATTCTTGTTAAGATAAATGCCCATTATGTACTTGACTTTATAACAAGGAGTTAGTGCTATCGTTGTTGTTCGTTTGAACGTGATATTGTAGTGTGTGATACGTTTTTAGTATAAAATTGAGGGTAAGTTAATTTCCTAGTAATTTTTAGTACTAGGATAGTGTTATATTATCTGTAACCGTAGCTTAGTTACCTAAGTATCAGTTAGCTATCTACCTATTGTTAAAATGTTATTCTTTAGACTTGCGAATAGTGTAGATGCTAATGTTTGCTATTGAAGTATAAATTACTGCGATTAATAAATTCCTTATGTTAATAAATTAATTTTAATTATGTTATTATAATTATGGTAATGAGAAAATTATAGTAGTGCATATCATTTTTAATTGCATCTATCTGGGGTAGGTACTGACATTTGAAAAAACGATGTTTTATTTTGTTTTTGAGGTCTATTATTTTGTGATTATTTACTAAAATTAATTGTGATTAATAAATTCCTAATATAAATTAATTCTATGTTAAGTAATGAAAAAAGGTGGTCATGTGCATTTATTTATACTAATTCTAAATTGCTTTTATCTAGTGTACTAACATAATAATATAAATAAACGGCGCTATTGAGTTTTATTATTAGATAAAATTAAATTTGATGAATCACGATCGTTATTAAGACGATACACAAAAAAAAATCCACTGCTTGGCGGGCGGAGTCTAATAGCTCGCTATCGCGAACGCGGGTGTGCGCGAAGTCATTCTTGCAAACTCGCCGCGCTGCCGCTGGCCGACTCGGGACAAACATGTATGGAGTCGTCATACAGTTATAATATTGTTATACATTTATTTAATTGTTGATTTATTGGTTTTATTTTCTTGCTTATAAACAAATAATCTTCTTTTTAACAACTACTTAGACATTATCAATAATTATTATTACATATTTCGTAATGTTTACTTTATTACAAAATAGTACAGGTTATAAATAATCTTTAAAATAACAAAAAATATTGTTACTCTGAAAAAATGAAATGGTACTCAATAACGCGGACTACTGAATTGATTTAGATAGAATTTGATGCTGACGTAGATATTACATCATGCCCAGAAATGAAAGGTACTATTTCTGAAAGAACTTATAAACCCTAATTCTTCTCAGTCAAAGTCAAGAGTGGAAGATATCACTAATACAGTAAAACTGATGCGAAACTTTGGATGTTAATTTGTATATTTTTTTGTTAGTTGTTACTTAATCACGTCAAGACTGCATTACCAATTTTGATAAAATATAGCTAATTGCCTGGATTTACACATAGGATACTTTGTATCCGAACTGAACACTTCTGTGGGATAAAACAGGATTCACGATATAACCTAATTCCACGCGGGCAAAGCCGCGGTCGGAATGATATTTTTTTAAATAAAAAAATTGTTTAAAAAAAACACAAAATATATTGACGCATGTATTTATTTTTTGCACTCTATTATAATTGTAATTATTCATTACAAATAATCAAAATAAAATAGCCAGAACAAAGTTAGGCCCTGGTAGGGTAGGTAGGCAGGTACAGCAATGTGAGACGAACACTGGCTTATTTATACCAATAATAATGTATTATAAACATTAAATTAAATTTACAACAAAAATACATAATATTAGCTAATGTGAAAACGAATCAACCAATCATCCCACAACAATGAAATGTGCACACAAATATTCATCCAAATCGGTTCATGTGATTAGGAGGAGTGACTGCAGCGCCATCTTCCGGGCCCAATTGTGTTTCCAGATCACCCAGGAACTCAATTTAATATACTTACACAAAATTTTTCGAAATGAAAACTCACATTACTATGTAAATATGAATATAAACCTGTTTTAGTACTAAGCAATTTCCCGCACAGGTGTAGTAAGTATAAATGAAATAAATGTCAACATCAAATTCTTTATATGTACAACATACTTATCTACCACCTACTAAGAAATGTAATTCTTGAAATTTTTTCGTATTTTTTTTAAATATAATACTACTCCAATGAGCTCCTGTTCCATATTATGTCCACCATACTTCCACTAAGTTCACCATGATTTTTTATTTCTTTGCACTTTGTTGCTTTTTGCTAAAAATGGAATCATGCGATAAAACCAGTAGAGCGTTGATAACATACATTTTTGACTGAATAAAGGTACTAACGAAGGAGTGGGTTCACATTGTGAACAATCAGTGGGTTTATTTTCCTTCTGGATTCCGGATTTCTGAAAAGATTATCTATGCTATAAATGAAAAAACCTTACACATTCGTTATGTACTTAAAACAGGGGTACATATCAAACATCGTCTATAATACAATTATCATCAAATTTAAAATAAAACCAACTTACTTCATTAATTTGTTCCAATTGTAAGCATTCTTTTTCCTCCAACCTTTATGTTTCTTCTTCTTATTTTCTTTATTGTCCCCATTTGTCTCATTTTGTCTTATCGTGTTGTCACCCTTTTTTACGATTGCGCGAGCGACACAAGTTCCCCGTGTGACGGCCGTAGCGGGAATGACTCGTGCAGCGATCGGGGTAGGAACTAGGAAGGTACAGGGCGGCTCTCGCTATATTGGATGGTCGCGCGCTAATTTCAAGTATTTCTTGTTTATTTCAAAACCATCGCATATTTCAAAATTCTAAATCGGTAGACGTATAGGTTGTATATTTTATAGTTAATATCCAAAAAGTCGTAACTTTACGTTTGTTATTTTGAAGATGCCAGAGATTAAAAAAAAATAACAATGAGAACTTTGTATTTTTTTTCTATCGAGAAAATATCATGGAATCATGTTTCTAAAACGGTAGACGTATTGTGTTACTATTGAACTTTCTTGTCAAGAATTTTCATCACGACAACTTTAATAATATAAAAATTACGAAGGTTTAAAAAGGGCCGTAAATGTTAGAAAAATTAATTCATCACCTTAACACCACCACCACTTGCTTAGAAATTGAACAATATTAGTTTTTTATTTTACTATTATTGTCAGTTGTTTATATTTATTTCTATATATATAGCCTATAACCTTCCTCAATAAATGGGCTATCTAACACCGAAATAATTTTTCAAATCGGATCAGTAGTTCCTGAGATTAGCTCGTTCAAACAAACAAATAAACTCTTCAGCTTTATAATATTAGAATGTACCTATAGGTTAAAATGTGAATAAACATAACTGTACGATTTCATGTTTTATTTAAAAATATTATAAACATTAAATTTTCACTGAATTGTTCAGATAACAAAATATTTTTTGTAGTCATATCATACGCTCATAAAATGTTTATTACTTTTAAATGTACATGAAATATTTTACGTAAGAATGAATATCACGATATTGCATGTTTCCGAACAAACAGTTTAGGGTCTTATAGATCTTTCAAAGTCAGAAAACACAATGGTATAACTAGCTGGATCCTGCGGCTTCACTCGCATGGTTATTAGTTATTACTTACCCGTTTTAATTTTATCTCCTACCTTGGGCAGCCAGCCTGGAAGAGATCGCTGGTAAGCGATAAGGCCGCCTGTACTGTCTTAATCCGTTTATTGTATACTTGTGAATATACTTGGTGTGGTACATATAAATAAATAAATACTTATCTATAACCATGCAGATTCGATTTTTGCGAAAGAGTAACAACAATCCATAGAATTTATATGGTAGTAAAATGTAGGTATACAACATTGAGATATACATATATGGAGACGACACCGCCTACATCACTTATGTTCCGCTCAACATACGCCATATCCATATGGCGTATGTTGAGCGGTTTTTTTAATGGTTTTAAAGTGAAACGCATCAAATATGCCTTCGTGTGTGTTACGATATTGCACAAATAATACGGAAAAGTGCAAAGGAATAACTTTCATCGGTAAGTACCTAACTAGATAATAATTTTTAAAACTTGGTTAGAGCAAAAAAATGGCGCACAGATTTTGTTCGTGGTGTCTCCTCCATACGAAGTAATATTATCTCAATGGTATACAAGTACAAATAAACACTCAAAGTACCATTCAACTTTCTCTACCATAAAATATTTCAATTCATACAAGTCGCATATGAGGTGTGTTTTAAATTTTATTAGCTTATTATAATTTCTACTCTCGCCTATTAATATTTTACGGCGTAGCAGTAAAATAGGCATTACATAGCGTTCTATTTTTAGACTAAAATATGTAACAATACCAAGTAGGTAATATTGTATGGTAATTATATTATCTAATAATTTGAAGAAGAATGAACTTATGATAAGAGTAACATACAGTAATTAATCTAATATTGAATGATCATCGGAAATCGAGTAGGATTTTTTTTACTTGCAATACTTACCTACGAGTTAATGATAAGGTCACTTGAAATATAAGAACACTTAATACATCACTAGAGACGACTAAGTATAATTTATTAATTGCGATCCAGGGTAGTATTTAAAATTATATTAAATCAATTAATAGTACGTCTGCTTACTGCTAATTAATATGATGAATGCAAAAGTTTAAATTAATTCATGCATTTCGTTCATATCAATTTGAGTATATTTTTCAGTTTATAGGTAGAACTTCGAAAACGAAAAACTGTTTCGTCAAAGCCCAAATCGCCAAAAAACCTTAGAAATTAAAAACAAAACTTTCAGATGACAGAAGTGACAGCACTAGGCGAAGCGGCGTTGCTTGAAAAAGCGCGGCAAAAGTTTGTTTTGACGTTTGGTGTCAAACCCGTTGCGGCGGCAAGCGCGCCCGGCCGCGTTAATTTGATTGGTGAACATGTTGACTATTGTGAGGGTTTTGTTTTACCTGTGGTAAGTTTTTCTTTGTCTTTGATATAAAATATAAATGTACGTAATTGTTATAAAATCTGCAATGAAAAATGATCACAAAATATTGTAAATCAGTAAAAAAACATTTCTTAAAATTTATTGGACGTCTGTTGCTAATGAAAATAATTATTTTATTTGATGTATTAAAATATAAATTACTAATTAAGTTATTCAGCGATACTTTTTTAAATATAATTAAGAAATTTTGAAAAAATATTCTAAAACTTTATGACTGTATTTTCACAATATTCTTCAATACACTTCAGAAAACGGTTTTATCCAAAACACAAACGACCTTGAACCTCAGTGTTTGGTGTAACCTAAAGGACGACGATCGGCTTTCATTAAATAAAGAGTAAATCTGCGAACGCGTTTATTAGACGGTTTTATGCAATTACGAGACAATCAATATTAATATAGTCATTACTGATGTTTACAAAACAAAGGCGTTATTAGTTTTTGAATAATTGATGACAGTCTTTAATCCTGTTACGGATTGTTATGAGACATTCAACTTGGCAGACGATGTTGTGTTTAAGATCAATCATTATAATTTAATTCAAACTTTTATTTCGATTTTACTTGGCTTTGTTTTTAACTGCGAAAAACATTAATATTTCTTTACGAAAACTTAAAAATTAATTCTTTATAATAATATTTATTATTTATAGCATTTTTGCCTTTTAGAGCCCAGCAAAGTCGATTAAGCTGTTTGGTAGATTTGCACATACATTTTATAGCAGATGAAAATTTAGGAATTTGTCGTTAGAAATAAAAAGTTTTTCTGTATTGCTTTATTTTTCTGTTGGTTACATTTATAATTCATGTTATTGCTACGTATAAAAATTATGACAATATAGGAAGAACATGGCAAATAAAATCCATTATTTATCCAGGCCTTACCCTTCACAACAATAGTAGTTGGTGCATACAATAACCTGGATGAATGCCGGGTCCACTCCATCCTGGCGAGCGGTGAGGAACTGAAGACCAGCTTCGTGGCTACATCATCAGGGACCCTGGTACCGGGGGATCCAGCCTGGGCTAACTACGTGAAGGGAGTGCTTGCTAAGTTCCCAGGTAAGGATTGTAATAAGTATTCAGGTTAAATATTTTACAATAAAGTTGAAAAATATGATGCAGATTTTCTGGCAACACTGCGTGTTGTAGAGTTGATAAAATGTTCTCGATCCAGAAGTGTTACATAGTTACTAATCTATACTTAATATTATAAAGCTGAAGAGTTTGTTTGTTTGTTTGTTTGAACGCACTAATCTCAGGAACTACTGGTCCGATTTGAAAAATTCTTTCAGTGTTAGATAGCCCATTTATCGAGGAAGGCTTATAGGCTATATAATATATAGCCTATATAGTATATATTATGACGCTAAGGACAACAGGAGCGGAGCCTTGCGGGTGAACTGCGAAGCGCAGCTAGTATGAACTATGTATATTTCTATTAGAAATCAAATTATAAAAAAACTCCTCTCACAAACTCGATACTATTCTACTAAATTCTACTAATATTCTACTAATACAATTATTTTCTACGACGCTGATAAATCTGTAGGCTACAGACTGTAGCTATAAATAGAAATCGAATTTAATAAAGTGCCAATTTATTGCGTATCATCAATTTAGAAAGTAATCGATTTACATAACTATAAAAGGTAGTTCAATGTCGTTTAAAATAAATTGCGTTTGGAAAAAATGTATCACATTTCGGTAAGTTATTTCATTTTTGGGAGCTTATTTCTTTTATACACGTAAATTTTTGTAATATTTTAAACCCATATGGGTGACTCTCGTGAATCCTTATATCAAATATAAAAAAATGAATAAATTAAAAAAAATATTAACTGCGTACTGCGTTTTTCTAAAGTATTTTTAATATACGAGAAAGACAATGTAAACAGTCATTAAAATTATCTACGAATAATAATATATCCAAGATTGATTATTAAGTAGTAAAAATAAGTTGCATAATTTTAGTTTAGATAACCCTGTTTTATTAATGACAACAAAATTGTTGTTTATTGTAATTTTCACAAACATTTCCTTTGTCAAACGTAGGTCCAAAAACGAACGAACTGATAATGTTACAACAGAAGCAGATAAGTCCAAAATTAAGCCATATTCTATCAGAAAAACAATAGTATTTTTAATCTGAATCTGAAATACCTAAATCATAACTTTTTCATTCGCTTCTTATACACTAGCTGTGCCCACGGTTTTACCCGCAGTGCTCCGCTCCTGTTGGTCTTAACTTGATGATATATAGCCTACCTCGATAAATGGACTATCTAACACCGGAATAATTTTATAAAATCGTACCAGTAGTTCCTGAGATTAGCGCGTTCAAACAAACAAACAAACTCTTCAGCTTTATAATATTATTAAGTATAGACATCTCCACTTCACTAAAAAGGTCTATTAATAAAATTTTATACAAAGTAACATCAACTTAACTCACAGACTAGTCCACTTTTTGATTAATACTCGTGGATTCAATGACCCAACTATGTATTAATTGAAACATCTGCCTTTCAAATTAAAGGCAAGTTCAATATCCTTTGTCCTTGATCAGTAAATGACCGCTCATGCACCCGTCTTCCTGTCTTAAGGGAAAAGGCTTTTACGGAAAAGTGACCGCTCTTTTTATATTGATGGGTATCGAAAAAGGACATGAAATATACTTAGTGTGAATCTTTGTAAAAGGGTCAGCTGCGAATGCGATGAAGTGGTGTGAATTGTTAAGGATTGAAAAATCACTACATACATAGTATAAATGTACGAGAATATTTTGTTAAGTAATATAAATATACCTAATAACGCATAAATATCCCTTCATAGCTATTCTAAAAAAGTGTGTGGGTGCCGAGCACACGTGTCAGAAGTGAAACTTCTTTAGCAACATTCAAAAGATACCAAATCGTCACCCAACCCCATGACGCGACCTTGAAATTTTACTCTCAACGCGCCTAAATAAGTTGCACTTCCAAAATATGCAAACATTTCCTTCGTAAATTAACTAGAGTCTACTAGTTATTAATCTGTGCTTGAGTACAGAATTTGCCTAATACAATTTCTAAGAAAAATAATAATAAGCGCTTCAATATAGGTACTTCGTCACGGACGACTTTTTGCGCTACGAAATTTCCCTTTCCAGTGAATATGTATGTATAAAAATTCAATTGGTACGAATTGAAATATACAGTTATAGAACAGGATTTATTAACTGGCCTTTAGGAATGTTTCAAAATTAACTTATCGATTAGATAAAGTCGCATTAGTAGGTCTATGAAATACAATAAAGCTAAATGACTAATAAATATGAGATTTTATGCAGTTTTCTGTTAATTAAAGAACTTTCTAAAGACATCGGTTAAGAAATTAGTTACAATTAACAAAGAAACAGATCTTTCCTCTTTATTATAACCATAACTAGATTTCCGCCCGCGGCTTCGCCCGCGTTCTCAAAGGAAAACCCGCATAGTTCCTGTTCCCGTGGGATTTCCGGGATAAAACCTATCCTATGTGTTAATCCAAGTTACCCTCTATATGTGTGCTAAATTTCATTGTAATCGGTTCAGTAGTTTTTACGTGAAAGAGTAACAAACATCCATACAAACTTTCGCCTGTATTAAGATATTATAACAGTGTATAGGTAGATATTAATTATTTATGTATTAAATAAGCATTACAATTATGTAAAATATTACGTTTATTCATTGAATAGATGAGTAATGGAAGTTTAAGCCTGTTGGCACTTCTTTGTTCATATTTATTGTGCCCAATTGTAACACAATTCGAAATTATATAAATTATTTCATAAAATGCTATAGGTACAATTATTTGAATTCGAAGGAACTGTTTATTTTACTGTTGCTAAGGCTTATAAATATTTCTTCTCAAAGTTCATCACATCATAGACACTTCAACAGGCATTTGTTTCTATCGAGGCGGAAATTTTGAAGTGATACTTCTAGGCGCGTAGAGGGTAAAATTTCAAGGTCGCGTCATGGAAATACCGTCACGTCATGGAGAAAGACGACGATTTTGGTATCTTTGAATCTTGCTTAAGAAGTTTCACTTCTGACACGTGTGCTCGGCACACACGCTCTTTTATTATGCGATTGTAGGTATTATATTTATTATCTGTGCCGTATGTATTTTTCGTTTTTTCAGTGAAGGTTCGTGGGTTTGATGCTGTGATAGTGTCTGATGTGCCAATGGGCTCCGGGGTGTCGAGTAGTGCGTCTTTAGAAGTTGCCTTTTTCACATTCCTTGAATCTCTTACGGGAAAAAGTGTTGAGTAAGTTATTTATTTAATCACTTAGATTTTTTATCAACTCTATCATGTCATACAGTTATATTGTATACTAGCTTTTCGCCCGCGGCTTCGCCCGCGTTTTCAAAGAAAAACCCGTTCCCGTAGGATTTCCGGGATAAAACCTATCCTATGTCCTTTCTCGGGTATCAAAATATCTCTAATACCAAATTTCATGCAAATTGGTTCAGTAGTTAAGGCGTGATTGAGTAACAGACAGACAGACAGAGTTACTTTCTCATTTATAATATTAGTATGGATGAAGGAAATGTTGGGTTATGTTAATTTTTGTAAAGGATAAGCACTTAAACTTTTTAATATATTTATCAATTCTTATACCCATGGTAATATTATCTATTTAAATTGTTAAATACCCGTACAAGCCTGTGGAAAAGTGAATGATTTGAGAGCTGTATCAGCTATACTATTTTAATAATAAAAAAATATCAATTGACGATAGAGTTTCATGAATCATGATTTATGTTCAAATCAAAGTGAAGATTGAGTGAACAGCTTGTATATAAGAAAAAGATAAACTAATGGAAACCTTTGGAATATTACTAAATTCAAACCTTAATATTAATTATACTTTCTTATATAGTATAAATAAACTTTATTTTATCTCCAGCCCTATAGAAAAAGCCAAATTATGCCAGAAAGCAGAGCACGACTTCCCGGGCATGCCTTGCGGCATTATGGACCAATACATAGTGACTTTGGGAAAGAAAAACCACGCTCTTCTTATTGATTGTAGGTAAGTTTAGGAATACACGTTGTGATTTGTTAGAAATACACATTTATTTAAAATATATTATATCTAGATATAATATTATTCTTTGTTGAAGAATTCTTTATTACTGAAGAACACATAAAATTCAGTTTATATGGAATGTAATTTTATTTACCTAATTTGAAAATGATTGTTTTAAAATTATAATTGACATTGTTTTCTATATCAAAAAAAACGTGAAAAAGGAACCACTTAAGTCAGAACGTATTGAAATTAAATCATAAATTATTAAATACTTAATAGTAGCTAACGCTACTAATATTATAAAGCTGAAGGGTTTGTTTGTTTGAACGCGCTAATCTCAGGAACTACTGGTCCGATTTGAAAAATTCTTTCGGTGTTAGATAGCCCATTCATCACGCTAAGACCAACAGGAGCGGAGCAATGCGGGTGAAACCACGGGGTACAGCAAGTAATTTAAAAAGTTCTACCTTTCTTTCTTTCATTATTTCTATTATGGTATGACGTATCAGTAATGAGTATATTACCAAATAAAAGACAAAAGGCAAGTCACAATATAAAATCCCCTATTTGCACAACATGTCTCACATAAGAATTCCATACAGCTATTTGTGGCTTATCAAAATAAACAGTCTCTCGTTGACATAGTATGTAATTAAGTATTTTAGCAAGTATCCTCACTTGGCGTGCACTTTATTATTATTTTCTTCGCTCGTGTAAGTTTTAATGTAAAGTTTTAATTTAGAAGGTTCTGGATCTTTTGTAACACGCTATATTTTGATGGTAAATTTTCTGTGTTAGGGTTTGGAAAGGACTGCCCCATTTTCGTTGCTATATGCTGTCTATTTTTTGTAGCCTTCAAAGTCAAAGTGTTTCAAACTTTGCTTGAAAAAGGACTTATTTTTGTTGTTTTATGTCTTTTTTTGTTACCTTTAAAGTGACTTAAGTCAAACCACTGAATAAATAACTACCAATTTATTATATTATAATCGAAATATGCATGATTCATATTTATAAGATTAACTAGCGGTCCGCCCCGGCTTCGCCCGTGGTACATATGAAAAATAGATGTTGGCCGATTCTTAGACTTACCCGATATGCACAGAAAATTTCATGAGAATCGGTCCACCCGTTTCGGAGGAGTAGGTATGCAGACTAACATTGTGACACGAGAATTTTATATATAAGAAGACAAGATAAGTAAAATATTAAGGAAGGATATGTAAATTTAATTAAAAAGAGGTATTCATGCTAGAAAATTGGCAACATAGAAATAAAGTATTTTAACTGATATTTCTCTGTTTTCTCTCCATAAGAACCATCCTCATACTTCAAGGTAATATTATAAAAAAATAATTAACGATATCGGTTCAACTGTTCTCGAGATTAATCATTTCCGACAATAACACGCGCTGCCCAAAATACCCTAGGACTGAAGCGTTTGATATTTGGTTAATTGGACGAGAATCCACCAAACATCGTTAACGCTTAATTCGATGAAATGTTGGTATTTCAGAAATGTTCGGTTTCTGAACGTTTGTTTGAAAAGGTATTAGTACTAAATCCCAAACTGTTTACGTGTGTTTGTTTACTCTGCGTAAATACCTGTAGTTTGGTTTTAATTGTTTATTGTGTTTAATCCATAGATTTATTTCTTCGAATGGTTACAGTATGTAACTTCAAAAATACATGACTTAATTTTTTTTTTTCAATTTTTCTGATAACTGGTGTGGCATTACCTTTCAGAAAATTTCGGCTTGACGTCGACTTCTGGGACACCCTGTATAGCAGTTTTTATAACGCTACTTTGTTGATAGTAACCAAAAAAGAGCAAAAACTTGTGTTGCCTTTATGCAAAATAACTTAAATACCTACTAAATACAAATATTATTATGTATTCTTTGAATCTTACCACTCACTTTTCTACCGCGCAAACCGCTTAACTTTTCATAAAGTTTAAAACTCGAGTTTTATTGGAAAATTTTACAAGACTTCTCTATAAATTTTCCAGTGTCAAGTGTGAAGTTAATTTTCTGTATTTGTTAGCACATTACTTAGTATCGTGTGGTATAGGGCTACCTAATAGGTTTTCCTCAGCGCTACTAGTTTATTTTTAAAACTTATTACTCGTAGGAGCTTTTATTTCGTCTCGTTACTGAAAGAAACATGTTAGTGTATCTCGTCTAAATGTGTAATGTTTTGATGATACATAAAAATAATGTTGTAGGTATGTGTATATCGAAACAAAAATATTATTCGAAAATAGCTTTTAAATTACTTAAAAATTTAATGTTTTTCATAATTTTGCTTTTCTTATTATGATGCTAACTATTCTTAAAATTACTACAAAAATATTGTTATTTTCAAGAAATAAAACCCAATTGTTCCTGTTATTTGTATATTAGCTTATCACTACATAGTATAAAACAAAGTCGCTTTCCCTGTCCCTATGTCCCTATGTCCCTTTGTACGCTTAAATCTTTGAAACTACGCAACGGATTTTGATGCGGTTTTTTTTAATAGATAGAGTGATTCAAGAGGAAGGTTTATATGTATAATAACATCCATTAAATAGTGGAGAAGTACTGTTATTTTTGAGGTTTCTAATGTGATGTCGTAAAAAATTACATTTTTTCCGCTTACATTGCAAACGCAGGCTGAACCCTACGAGTTTTATCAAAATAATGTACTAAGTATTATACACATTGAAAAGGTCTACAGAAAAGTCCGCGATGGTATATGTCTATCTCTTATGGATAACCCACAATAACTTTTTTTGTCATTTACTTTTTACGACAAATAATGGCTAATTTTCGATGCGATTTTAACCAATACAGCATTAATCCTTAACCAATTAAATACCTTGAATACAATGTTCATTTAATATAGATCTATATAGCCCTTTACACCGTATGATTTAAGTGAATATTTTCGAAGATATTACAGATTTAAAAATTGCGGGACGTAGCGTTTGCGGCGGTACCGGCCGGCCGCCCGGCTATCTATTTCATACTCGTGCGAAGCCGGAGCGGACCGCTATGTTTTTAATCTATACTAATATTATAAAGAGGAAAAGTTTGTAAGTATGTATGTAAGTATGTATGTATGTATGGTTTTCACGCAAAAACTACTGGACCGATTTCAAAAATTCTTTCACCATTAGAAAGCTGCATCTTTACTGAGCAACATAGGCTATATTGCATTTTCAAAAAAATTAGAGATCCTTACCAAAAATGCAATAATGTAACCCAAGGTGTAAAAAAATCCTCAATAAAACTTCTGTCATCGCGTGCGCTGCGGAATCTATTGAAGATAGAACAAAAAAATGTTCTACAGTATTATAGAATGGATCAATATCTACAAGAAAGTCCGCGATACCATATGTCCATCTTCAGTAGTTATGTTACTACAACAACTTTTTTACGTTTTCAAAGTAAATAGAAGTGCCGACAGTAATCAAACCATGTTATCCATACACATATATTAATCCTTATCCCATTAAATGATGTTTTATTATAGACTGTTTCAATACCAGCAAAATACTTTTTAAATGAAAAGAATTGGATATTCCATTCAAAAGATATAACGAATTTAAAAGTGTCAATCTACAGAAAATAGTAGGTATACTGTTCGAGCAGGCCGTAGTGCGGGGGTCACGGAGGAATTCTATCAATATGCGTCTTGACGGAACACAGTGGGGTTTTGGTCGGTAGGAATCCGACATAACCCACGGCCCCTCCCCTGGAGGCCGTGGGTATCTATGAAAGATTTCCCCACTAAAACAAAAAAAAAGGCCGTAGTGCGGGACGGGGTAAAGGTGATTTTCATGTCCGACCTATAGTAGACTTTTCACTGTAAAGATATCGCTATCTATGCGGGTGAAACCGCAGGGCATTGCTAGTATTATCTAAAACACACTAACAAAAACGACAATAAATTTTAAAGATAAAAAGGGATACACTTATTTTTTACACGTAAATTCTAGAAATTCTAAAAACTAAACATAAACGGTGCGGAATGCGTTTATTTTCTTGGACTACCGTGACGTAGCGTAGGAAATAAAATAGACGATCAAAGGATTGAGTTATCGATAGTCGATAGAGTTGATCTCTTCAAACAGTATACAGCACGATCGAATGAAACCTTATTTCAATTGTATTTGTCACAATTATTATAGCTACGATACTAATATCTACTAACATGATAATGTGAAAGTCTATAATATAAAATGTGAAAGTCTATCTTTATTTATTTTTTTATTTATTTATAACACTTTACTAGGCTAGTTAATAATACAAATTACTTAAAACTAAAACTTATAGCTAAACTAGCACAGAGGGCGGCCTTATCACTAAAGAGTGATCTCTTCCAGGCTATCTTCTAGGTTTCTGACATGAGAATTAATTTGATCAAGGTTTGAGAAAGATTATCGGCCGGTTTCTGAATTGTGTAATTGACGTTAAAAACGTCTCAAATCATACTGTACATGTGTCATAAGCTTTATCAAACTTAAATCAAATTAATTCTCAATTCAGAAACCGGCCTTATGTCTGTTCCTATTTGGATGAAATTTAAATTCATAGGAATAGGGAGAGTTGAACGTGGGCTACTCTTTATTTAAAAATCAATCCCTAAAGAGTAGAAAAAATGGGCACTGAAACTTAAAATGATTGCAACAGAGTCAGTAACCTTATATGACATACCATATTATAATTTTATTATATTGTACCTACCATTATTAGTCGCCATCCAACCAAGCTCTGTACTCACGTCTATAAATATATATTATTCTTCTAATTGCCTTTCATTCAACAACAACAAACAACGAAATAGGCAAAATATTATGACAAGGATCACATTTCACAACACCCACTCTCTTCATACCAGATTCAACAGAGTAAGCCTTTTGCAAAATAATCCGTGTATAATTTCAAATACATGAGCTGTGCGATATTCTATATCAGATGACAATAACAAAGTACTCGAGAATTGAACCCGTTTCGTGTTGTAGTAAGATAATATTTAACTAGCTGTGCCCCGCGGATTTACCGGCGTTGCTCCGCTCTTATTGCTCTTAGCGTATGCACATATCCTTCCTCAATAAATGGGCTATTTTTAAAACACAAATAATTTTTCAAATCTGTCCAGTTTAGCACGTTCAACAAACAAACTCTACAGCTTTATAATATTAGTATAGATTATTTATTTAAGAGGTCAAGTTATTTATATGTTTTATTTATTATTTAGTCTATATGTTATATTAGCTACCCACGCGTGTCTGCTCTCTAAAGGAATATTTTTTCCACGTTTTGTTATCACGTGACACTTTCTATTGTATTACTTATTATGTCCAGTTGCGTAAATATGTGTCTATGTTATTATTTTTATATCTAACAAATAATAAAAAAAACACACAATCCAAGTCCCAAATTATTGGTTCAA
>CAJQZN010036582.1:24018-40970 GCA_907164685.1 Colias eurytheme | reverse complement strand
AATAAACACCACCATAGTAAATGTTCTCAGGAAATGCATACAAACAGCGTGATAATGAGCTTTTACTAAATCAGGCACACTTCTCGTATATCTTCCCTTGTATCGGCTTTTCGGTAATATTTCGAAAGAAAAAAAATTATCTGTTCTAAGTATAATATTTTACACCATATTCAAAAGCAAAATGATGCCGATAAAAACATTTCAGGTAGTTTGAGAAGTGTGCCTGATTTAGTAAAAGCTCATTTTCACACTGTTTGTATGCATTTCCTGAGAACATTTACTATGGTGGTGTTTATTTTTTTTTACACCATATGAAAGTAGAGATTTCAATGAATAAAAGGCACCCCAAGTTTTTGAAAAAAGCTGATATTTTGTCGGGTGACTTTTCGATTGAAAATTAGGTTGTTTTTTTGGTATTCATTCAAAATAAGGCGAAAAAATAAATATTTTCAATCAAATAAATTGCAGTGTATTTGAAACATAATAAAGTAAGTTTCCACCAAATTTCGTAGAAAAATAACAAATTTTGAAGTAGATAAAAATAAAAAACCAAAAACTTGGTTTTTTGAATTTTTCACCTAAATTTTGAGGTTATGTGAAAAAATTGTAAATACAAAAGTTGTAGTTCTTTTTATTACCTACAACATGGCCATTGAACTTTTTTCCGTAGGACTTGTAGTTTTGTCGGAAATCAAGAGAAACCATTTTTTTCTCTTAAAAGCTCCCCCCTCCCGCTTCCCAAACTCGGATTGACCGTAATTTATTTTTCCTTTTATTTTCATCATATTCCCCTCCTTTTCTAATGGGTTTCATCCGACTGCGATTTTTTTTTGTTTCAAAAATTATCTTCTCTAGTCTATATGACCTTGCTAGAAATAAATTGGTCTTAAATTATAGGAGTGTTTAAAAGAGCATTGTTGAAGTTTATTTGTTTCTTGGTATCCTGGCTTTGTTTGCGTTCAAGAGGGAAATAAACTAGAGAAATGCTTTTGTTAATGCTTTTACGAGTAAATGAAAGAACATTTGTTCATTATTTTTAGTTAATCCCTAGAAAATTTGCTATTTATTTGCTACTAAGGCTATATTATTATGGAAGATACAGATATGCACGAAGATCTTTGTACTCACAGACTGAATATTTCATTAATGAAAAGCTAGTAGCTTCTTTTGTAAAGTATTTCTAATAGTTTACAAAAGTTAAATGTAAGTATTAAATGTTTGCAAAAATTGCGTAGTAAACAAAACTTTGAATGGGCGAAAAGTAGTGAAAATGCGTCGTAAGATGTTACATTTCATATTTTATAGGAAAGTATAAGATATAAAATCCATAAATTGTGAAGTTTACACTTCAAACAAGTGAAACAGGTATATTAAAATTCATCGCCCATCACACTACAAACTTACAAATATTTTTACGAACCGGTACATTTTAATTTTATTATTACTATAAAATTGAACCGCACTTTATGTAACAATGTATTGCTTTAATTATTTAGATATTGTACATGCTGAGAATAAATTATATTGCATGAAGTACATAGATGTATTATTTGACGTATGTTGTGTGTTGTGTGTTGGTTAAGAATGTATAGGAAGTATGCAATAAGTACATTATGAATGTTTATGTTTTATTTAATATTTGAATAATATGTATCCCGTCGTGTAAAATTTTCCCAATATAACTAACAGGCTACACTCTGAAAAAGTTATCAGATCGCATGTAGAGCCAAGCGTCCATCTCTACACGTCTTAACTCTACAAGCCCTAACTTCTACGTCATATAGTCCAAGTCACAAATTTTAACTACGGTTGTAATAACATTTGACTTGGCTGGTTTGGCTTCGTTTCTACAAGAACAAGATTAATAAAATTTTCACTTACTGTCACCTGACGGTATCAAAACGACCAAACCAATCGGTACAATTCAATTTGACAAAAAATCCCAACGAGTTTTGAGAAATAGTACCTACTTTATAAGAAAAACTGTATAAGCTTACGGTTTCAATTTATATGTATATCACAAGATTAAGCTTAACATTCAGTAATACGATCATCGACAACCGTTAGTATGCGATGTCTGTCTCAGTAACGATAATATTATTGTAACACATTTGATTAGCAAGGTGATCACGCACTTTGATACTCTGCGAGCGATTATTCCGTGTTTCTATCCATCAATATCATCCAGTAATATATATGTTCATTTATTTTAGTCTAGAAATGGGTATCAAATTGACACAACAGATTTATTGTTACCTGCCTGATGCTTCTGCTATGTATTATAAGTTCAAGGTTTAATACAATCATCATCATCATTTTCATCATTTCCAGCCTTTCAGGACGTCCACTGCAGGACATAGGCCTCCCCCAAAGATTTCCAAAACGACCGATCACCAGCGGCCTGAATCCAGCGGCTCCCCGCCACTTTGATCAGGTCGTCTGTCCATCGCGTTGTAGGCCGTCCCACACTGCGACGTCCTGTACGTGGTCGCCACTCAAGGACCTTTTTGCCCCAACGGCCATCGGTTCTGCGGGCTATATGCCCAGCCCAGCGCCACTTCAACTTACTAATACGGTGGGCTATGTCGGTGACTTTAGTTCTTTTGCGGATCTCCTCATTTCTGATTCGATCACGCAAAGAAACCCCGAGCATAGCCCGTTCCATAGCTCGTTGAGCGACGCGAAGCTTTTGCACCATGCCCGCGGTTAGCGACCACGTCTCGGATCCATAAGTCAACACCGGTAACACACACTGCTCGAAGACTTTCGTCTTCAGGCACTGAGGGATTTTGGACGAAAAGATGTTGCGTAGTTTCCCGAACGCTGCCCAGCCGAGTCGGATTCGACGATTGACCTCTTTCCCGAAGTTGGACTTACCTAATTGGACGGTTTGTCCCAGGTAAACGTATTCGTCAACAACTTCGAGAATAGAGTTTCCAACTGCAACCGGAGTGGGCACAACATGGACATTTGACATGATTTTCGTCTTGTCCATGTTCATGCTAAGGCCCACTTGTTGTGAAACTCTGTAGAGGCCACCGAGCATTGTATTGAGGTCTTCCAGGGATTCTGCCATGACTACGATATCGTCGGCAAATCGAAGGTGAGTGATGTACTCGCCATTAACATTGATGCCAAGTACTTGCCAGTCCAGGAGCTTAAAGACATCTTCCAAAGCAGCGGTAAACAGTTTCGGAGAAATAACATCTCCTTGTCGGACCCCGCGCTGCAGAGGAATTGCCTTTGTGCAATGCTCCTGAACCCGGACTGACATAGTGGCGTTTTCATACAGACTTCTCAACACTTCGATATACCGATAGTCAATGCGGCAACGCTGAAGAGACCTCAATACGGCCCAAGTCTCGATCGAATCAAAGGCTTTTTCATAGTCCACAAACGCCAAGCATAATGACAGATTATACTCCTCCGTCTTCTGTATAATCTGCCGCAGCGTATGTATGTGGTCCATGGTGCTAAAGCCTCTTCGGAAACCGGCTTGTTCGGGAGGCTGGAAGTCATCAAGCCTGCGTTCGAGACGATTCGTGATGACTCTCGAGAACAGCTTATAGACATGGCTCAGCAGTGATATTGGCCTGTAGTTCTTCAACAGGGTTTTGTCTCCCTTTTTGAAGAAGAGGACAACCATACTGCTGCTCCATGCTTTTGGCGCAGTGCCCTCGAGTAAGGTGGAGTTGAATAACCTCTGTAGCACTCTGAGGATTGGTTTGCCACCCGCTCTCAGAAGCTCAGATGTGATTCCATCCTCACCCGGCGCCTTGTTGTTTTTAAGCTGTTTGAGAGCCATCCTAATCTCGTACAGGCTGATGTCCGGGATATCTTCGGTGTAATGTCGGGTTAGTCGGGCTCTAGGATCTTTCGCCGGACTCGCAACAGGCTTAGCAATGGAGGTGTAAAGGTGTCCATAAAACTTCTCGACCTCGCCTAGTAGCTCCATTTGAGACGACACAATTTTGCCACTATCCGTCTTCAGCTTAGTCAACCGGCTTTGCCCAATAGATCCATCTCTTGCAAACACTTTTGAGCCTTTATTTCGCTGTATCGCTTCTTCAATGTTTTTTGTATTGAAGGAGCGGATATCGTGTCGCAAGGACTTTGTAATTCGTCTATTGAGCTGCCTATATGACTTCGCTTCATCGGAAGTATTCAGATTATACAATAGATATTTCTAATAGGTAGATATTTCTAATCATCATCTTCAGTCCTCATGTTTATCATGTTTATTCATAAATAAAAATATGTAATACAAAAGCTTGTATGAGTGTTGAGGACATAATATATATACCACGGAATATATTATTATGTCTACGAACAATTACTTCTAAAATTCTTAAATATCTTGAATTGATTCTCTAAAGATTTACTAATCTGTATCAATTGAATCAGTTGCTATGCCAATAATTATAGGCAGATAAATTAAAAATTATATATTCTCTACCTCTTTACATATACTGTTTAGCACGCCCGTCTTGTCTCACATTTTAATTGAGGTCAGAAGCCTCGAATGAGCGGCCACTTTAATTAATTATTTAATGAATATAACTTCAATATTCTTATACTTAGCATAAGAAAATTAATAAAGATACAGACCAGCCATTCATCTCTTCGTAATTAAAACACACTGTAAAGAAACGGTGAAGTTAGTTTGAACATACCTACTTAATAATAATGCTAAATTACCATACAAATTACTATAATTTCCTCACAATGTATTAACAATAGAACCCATTATAAATTTCTAGTTAGATCATTCCATTTAACTATATTTATAAAATATACAATCTCTACAGCTTACTACATTTATTTGTATTGGATATATAGAATTTATATCTATAATTCCTGAACATATTATTTCAGTTATAAATAACTTACGATCACGGTTCCTCTTAATTGACGCTGAAGACCACAAAACCCAACGTCTGTGGTTTGTCCCGACTCTCAATGGACTTCTTTATAAAGCACAATTACTATGATTAAGCCATTTTCGAGTCTCAAGCGATTTCTTCACTTCTCTTGGTGTCTTGAAATATTATTTTATTATAAACGGAAGTATGGGTTCAGAATCTTATAAGTGCTGAAAAAGTTGTATCTTGGTAAATATGTACTAACATAATCTTAATGTAGACTGAAAGAAGTCTACTATCTAACATATGAACTTAAGCTCTTATTGAGTGAGATTATTTAAATTAAACATAATGTAACAACAGGTAACTCAAATAATGCATTTTGTGTTTTTCTATAATTGAATCTACATCAAACTACGCATTCTTAATTTCTTCGTATTAGAGTACACTCTTTATATAATCTTCATATATATTAATCTCGTGTCACAATGTTTGTCCTCAATGGACTCCTAAACCACTAAACCGATTATAATAAAATTCGCACACCATGTGCAGTTCGATCCAACTTGAGAGATAGGAATAGTTTAAACATGGTACCACGGGCGAAGCCGGGGCGGACCGCTAGTATATTATGTAACATAAAATGTCGATATGTATCTGTTGGAAACCCAAATAAATCGACAAATGTAAATAGGTAAAAATATTAATAAATGGAAAGTCATTGAAAAATAATTAAGTGTCAAACTTGGTCGGTTGGTTACATTGTCAAAGAGCTTTGAGTAAATTGCGTGGCATGTGGAATATGGAAGATATATATTTTCCATGAAATTAACTATTAAGAAAGAAATATAATTTATAATTAAGCAACGACCATTGTGAAATTTTATATTAATTATTACTTTACACCCGACTGTTCATCCTATACAAACTAAAAAACTGATACAAAGATAAAACAGGTTTAAATTTTTACACAAAAAGAAAATTTATTCTACCATTATTTAAAAAAAAACCTGATAATTTATCTGCTAACATTTTCACATTTTTTCTCGTATCTAAAACTTTTCTGTAAATTGTTTTTACCGCTCCAGACCTCGCCTGTCCTCTACTGTTTAAAGTTTCGCTTTTGATCTGAATTATTTTATTGTCATAATAAATTACCTAATCTAACTATTTGGCATGTTATGGTTATATTCTGTAACAGTGCCTTCTATAAGTAAGGAGACAACATCACATACCTAATATTAATGTTAATAAAGTGTAATTAGGAGCCATATCATATTGAGAGACAATTACCTAACTCTACACAAAGACTATCCCAAAATATCTAGTCCAGATAATCTTGTCAATTAGCCAGACCCCGAAACAATGTCATCCGAACCACTCCATAACATTTGAGCATCATTTGAGAGGCTCATAAAGTGGCACTCAACATTAATGACGTCACAAAACGTACACGAGCAAAGCGTTGTGAAATTTTAATGCTCTTTTAAACGCACGTATTTTAACGTGAGCTTGAGATAAAAGTTTAAAACGCTTCGTGTGGTAAAGGATCCTAATTTATGTCATTATTATGAAGGTAGGTATGAAAGCCTAGATAATACGTTCTATATATATATAGATATATATAACTTATATACGTTCTACGAAGTGTGATAACGCTTGAAACGCTGTCACAAATTGGAACGAATTTGGATAAGTATTTCTGCATTACGTTTAAAATAGAGATAATAACGTATCAATTTAAAGATTTTTTTATTGCTAGACACTCCAAACATGTTTTCTAAATGTAATGTTGTCAAAATTATCTGTAATGTTAACCTTTATTCCCGGTATCCAACAAGAAAACACTATCATACTAACATAACCAACATTAATACAATTAATTAAACGACTCAACCATACAAACCGCTTGAAAGTCTCATTAAATTATAAAAACTAAAAAACATTTTCTTTCACGATTGACGGGACAAAGTAAACTAAATTATGTCATTTGAAAGTCGGAATGCATAAAACCACATTCACGGTACTGCAAGCAGGTCTGCGCAATTTGCAGACTTATTTCATAGCGACTTGCTCTCAAAGAACGACGACAATTCTTTAACAAGACGGAGAATTCACTAAGAAGTTCTGTATTAGAATTCTTTTAAATCACAGAACAATAAAAACAAATAGAAGTGCTTTAATGTCATAATTAGTATGAAAACCAGTGTCGCCAAACCCACACATTTAAACCGATAGTTATACAGTACACTACAAGTAAACTATGCCTTCGATTGGACTGCTTAATTTGAGTAAAAACTGACTTAGGTTATAAATTCAGCATTTCAATATGTACCCTAACGCACCATGTTACGGTTTATTTTAGTATAACATCTCTAGGTATATTAGCTGTTTTGTTTCTCATTGCACAGAAATTCCAAATTCGAAAAACATTCAGCTACTCCACAACAGAGGGCGTTAGTTTTCAATAGATATAACTTTGAACCTCAACACATAGAGATAAGGTTGAAATTTGTGTCACTCAACATTAATGACATTAACTTGATATTTATCTGATGCTATGCCCTGAGGGATGTCAGCCTTGTTATCGATATCGAGATATCGATAATTCACAAATAAATATTTTTTGTGTATTTTTTTTTCTTTCTATTATACGAGTATAGTATAATGTGTCACATTTTGGAGTATGTTTATTACTACTAAGTACGTCTTTTTATATTATTATTATTAAATAAAAAACGGAATAGAATAGTATTAATCTATATTTACAAAATACAAACAGAAAATATGCATTATTTTAAATCTTGGAACTGCCGTAGGTTTGCTGTATCGGTGGCCTTTGTTAGACTGCTTAGTGCTGTTCGGCATTCAGTTAACTCGTCACGTTGCATTTATCCATTTCTCTTTTAAATTAGCCTCTTTGGGAAATCTGTAAATAAATTGGACAAATGAAAGCTAAGGAAAAATAAAATAAAATTTAATATTTATAATGTTTGTCTTTTCTAAAGTATCGATACTGTCGATATGCGCCACAAGCATCACTAAAGCGACATTCGTTTGTTTATTGCAATAATATTCCAGAAATTCTTGTTTGCTGTTCAATCTATAATAGTACTAATTTCTTACGGATTAAGGTTCATTTTGACTAGATATTTTTATACAATTTTGACAAATTACAAGCGAAGATATAACATAAAATATTATATGTAAAATAAATAAAAATAAGACTTACCGATGGTATGAAATGCCTCCATTGCTGATATTATTTCGTCTGCTATCATTTTTGCACTCTAATACCGAACAACACGTCCTTATTAATGAATAAATACGGAAAAAAGGTTTGACAGCTGACAACCGACTTCGAATATTTTTCTGCGCACAACTGAGAGCAAGTTAGGTGATCTTACCTTACAAGTGACACGTGGGCCACGCCCACATCACACTTCTATCTACTTTACTGTTCTGTGTTTTAAATGCTATGTAAAGTGGTTTTAGCTCTTGTTCCTTTGTTATTAAGAATGCAAATGTTGGGTGTATCGTATTAGTATGGTTATGGAAGAAAATTGACAAAGATAGATAAGTTAAAGATATATTATGTTAGAAAGATAGATAGAGGCACCCATCTACTCTTCTTAAATGGCTACAAAATTAGGTTGAAGATACTTTAAGCATAATATTCAGTCATTGGCATAATGTACAACCTTGGTTATCGGTTTAAAACCTGTTTCAATATTTAATCTACATTCTCAAAATCTAATTTAGTAACATCAATTATTCAGCTCGCTTAGAAAAACAATAGCCGAGCTAAATTATTGTCAATTCTTTAGGTTCGGTTCAAAGCCATTTGGCTGTCAAATGTCAAAATGACAATCGCTAGCGTTTTCTGTGCTCTATGTTCTATTTTTCGCGGTAAAATCGTACACATGTCCAGTCCAAATGAAAAAATGTCGCTGTTTTAAGACAGTTGTTAGCGGAATACATTTAGGTTTTTTGTATACTATAATATACAAAAAACCTATATGTACTACAATTGTTTAGAATGAAAATGCCTTTTTAACGGATTTTATTTATTCCCGTTGTTTCTTAATTTCTATTAGTTTTATGACAAAAAATATTGTGTGGCAAGTTTTATAAAAATAATCGTAGACAATTAATATTTTGATTTCAAATAAATTCCCGAAACTAATTAGCCAATGTTAAGTAGACATTAAATTAAGCAATTCCCGTGTATAACTCAATAAAGAGGTCCCATATTTACACAGATAATTAAAACCACGACACGGTCGCGTGAATTAATTCAATTTGTCTGTCCTTTGTGTTATTTAACGTTTTTGAGTGCAAATTAAATTAATCGGTGTTGAATTAATTATTCGAAAGTCAAATGACCGTTCGTTTTGGAATCAGATTAAAAAAATAATCGCTTGGTAATTTGAATAATTACAACTACTGAATGATTTACTCTAAGATTTACACTTAGGATTAACTGCATAAAATAAAAAAAAAATTTATGAAACCACGGTAAAAGTGAAACTGTTCGAACGGTTCCGAACACTGCTTTATACCTACTCGGCAGCCGACCGTCACGTGACATGCGCTACGCAGACCAAAAAGTTTGAGACGATGTAATAAAAGTTTCACTTTAATAACCCGTATTTTACGTCTTTATTTTGGATATTACGAAAATAAAGAGTCTGTGAATAAATTGTATCGTATTTAATATCAACAAATAATCCTAAATAATTTGGAAAATCCAAAAGGCACATCATAATCAGGCACACTTCTCGAACTACCTGAAATGTTTTTATCGACATCATTTTGCTTTTGAATATGCTGTAAAATATTAAACTTAGAACAGATAATTATTTTTCTTTTGAAATATTACCGAAAAGCCGATACAAGAGAAGATATAGAGTTCAAGAATTGTGCCTGATTTAGTAAAAGCTAATTTTCAGACTGTTTGTATGCATTTCCTGAGAACATTTACTATGGTGGTGTTTATTTTTTTTACACCATATGAAAGTAGAGATTTCAATGAATAAAAGGCACCCCAAGTTTTTGAAAAAAGCTGATATTTTGACGGGTGACTTTTCGATTGAAAATTAGGTTGTTTTTTTGGTATTAATTCAAAATAAGGCGAAAAAATAAATATTTTCAATCAAATAAATTACAGTGTATTTGGGACATAATAAAGTAAGTTTCCACGAAATTTTGTAGAAAAAAAAAAAATTTTGAAGTAGATAGAAATAAAAGACCAAAAACTTGGTTTTTTGAATTTTTCACCTTAATTTTTAGGTTATGTGAAAAAATTGTGAATACAAAAGTTGTAGAACTTTTAATTACCTACAACTTTGCTATTGAACTTTTTTCTATAGGACTTGTAGTTTTGTCGGAAATCGAGAGAAACCATTTTATTCTCTTAAAAGCTCCCCCCTCCCGCTTCCCGAACTCGGATTGACCGTAATTTATTTTTCCTTACATTTTTATCATATTCCCCTCCTTTTCTAATGGGTTTCATCCGACTGCGATTTTTTTTTGTTTCAAAAATTATCTACTCTAGTCTAAGTACCCACCTCAACGCTTCGCTTATGAGGCGTGCAATATAAGGTATGATGATATAAAATGTGTTGTTTTCCTGAAGATGTAAAGAATAATAAATAAAAGCGTCTACAACATCTTAATTTAATAAATTATAGTTGAATGGAACTCGACGTCCGTTACAGATACAGTTGGGATGGTTAGAGGTTACGCTTTTCAATCGAACTCTCTAGATTTTAATTATTTCCTACATTTTGCTTCGGTTTGCTATAATGTGTATTTTCTTTTATTAATTTTATTTTCCTGGACATCTTAGATTAATGAAATAAAGATATAAATTATTAAATCGGACGTTTAGTGCTGAACATAAGTCATTGTAGGTAATAAAACCATTTTTTTCCTTTTTTGGTGAAGTATAATATTCGCTATTATTGCTCTAATAAAACAGATGTAATTTTCATGTTTCTATGCTTTACCACTACTATAAATAGTATTATATTATCAGTGCTTTCAATTCTTTCACCAGGATTCGAATCCAGGACCGTTCAAACAGCTGAAACCTAGTACCTATAAGTTTAGCAAATTATTACATTTTCAGATTATAAAACTGAGCTCCCATTAATTATATTAAGTACTAGCGGTCCGTCCCGGCTTCGCCCGTGGTACACATTTACGTTTTCTCTACATAAAAACCATCCTCGTACTTCAAGGAATATAATAAAAAAAGAATTATCGAAATCGGTTCAGCCGTTCTCGAGTTATGCGCTTACCAACACATTTTGCGATTCATTTTTATATATAAGATTATATTTTTTGAATCACAAAGGAAAAACTTCTCTTAGAACTTTACGAATACCTCTGTACATTTTCCTTTGATCATAACTTTTTGTTAAAAAGAAGCTTTATTGTATTTAAGCATATTTTTAAGTCGCAAAAGTTAATTATTTGCCTTGTATAGATTTTTTAAAATTTTTTTAAAAAATCTATACAAGGCAATTTTTTTTTGAATTTTTTTAAATTTATATATTATAACTAGCGGTGCCCCGTGGTTTTACCTGCATTGCTCCGCTCCTATTGGTCTTACCGTGATGATATAATATAACCTATATGTTGACCCGACCTGTAAGTAATATTCATGCAAAATTTGTATTAAATCTATGCAATACTAATAAAAACTATACGTTTGGCTTCGATGTCAACTGTAGATCCCACCCCAAGTATTATTTAATAAAAAATCAATGTAGAGTTTTAAACCATCCTAAGATTTTATTATTTATATAGATGAATATTTTGAAAGTAAAAGAAGAATAAATATGTAGTTTATATTTGATCGTTTTTGCAGCGGATATTGCGTTATGGTTTCATTTCCTCCAGTATGTAGACACGAGTGAAACTTTCCTGTAAACAACGACGTGGAACAATCAATCTTGCCCAATTTTTGTGCCTTTTATTAGTCGTATTTTCTCTTTTATTATGATCAAACTAAACAACAGGAACTCTGAGTTACCTATATGAAGAATTGTGAACGGAAATTGTAATTATATGTATAAGTAGAATTAATAGAATATTAAACTAGTTCAATGTTGTGGCTTCGCCCGGTTTGAATCTAATTCATTGACATAAAAACTACTAAACTACAGTTATGTTTTTCTTAATATAAGTAAAATGTTAATATGTATCTATAATAATTAAAACAATTACTGAAACGTAAAATTCGACATTCACTAGGGTTTACGTGTAAATCTAAAGGCAAATTTATCCATATCTCAAATCAATGCAATAAATAAATACCTGTAAGGCGTATGAAGTTACATTCCCAATACAATCAAACGAAAGATAAAACCTAATCCCTCCAAAGTCAATAGTCAATACCGATTTCGCGCCAAACGTACGTCGCATAAAATACTTGGCGACGGCTTTAGTACCTCGCACGATTGTGAGAAAGAATTATAAAAGCCTGAACGTGTAGTAATGGAACAAAATTGTGTTCGTACAAAACGTGGTCAAATTTTTATCTAGCTTGTGCTTGGAAAGTGTCCATACAAAAGTGTTCAAATGTTTCTATGCTTGTGTTTGGACAAAATGACGCTTTTGTTTTTCTTTTGAAGTCTTTAGTAACTCACCTTCTGCGCTATAGATTTAATGTTTTTATGAAAGCACAATTTTTTATAAAGTTCCTATTTTCAGAAAAGGCTAGTAGAGTATTATATAATCCATGGTAGAGATTACATAATTTTATTTCCTTCTTGTAGTAAGAACTTACTTTTTACTTTTGTTATCAAAGGTATTTTATCAGCTTCAACATGAGTACCTACATAACAAACAGACGTATTGTTTCATTTATAAGACATTCATTCATGGCATACTAATTTCATTTTTAATATCTCTCAACAAAGCCTTCCTTATAATGAAAATTTTACGAAAATAGATATGATTTCAAGTCACCCAGAAAGGTACCTTTTCGCATATTAGCTTCGGAATTCTGAAACGAAGTAAATTTTTGTGTCAGTCGAAATTCAATGTATTTTCCTAATATAATAAAACTAGCGGTCCGTCACGAGTTTGCTTAGGTATTCCTTAATATATGTCAAATACTTTCTATAACCTTGTTGTCTTTTTGAATGTAGTATTTCTTCCAGACACTTCATTGATTATGCCAGACATATTAGTTCCTTTACCTACAGACATAACACAGAAATTATCTATTATGATAATATGTCATGAAGAATTACCAATTAAATTTTATTCATAGCTTATAATCATATCAATATCGTCACGAATCATAAAACCCATCGCACAGATAATATACTTACTACTTCCCAACGGTAGGCAAATCGCAAAACGCGTCGGCATAACACATATAGCAATAAAAACGTAAATTTCAATTCAAATTACGCACGTTCAGTAACAAATGGGGGTGAAAGCCATTACCTGAGGAGGAGCATAAACCGCACATTATCGTCGCAAATAATGGAATCGTAAAAGGGTTGTACAAAAAGAATAACCGTAACTAAATGTAATTCTCGCGAAACGAGTTCATTTAAAAAATAACGTGTATTCCGTTCTGAAATAAGGACGTGTTTTAATAACGTAGAACGAGGTTTTTAAATGTGGTTGTCATTGAATAAATGAGCCAAGCACGTAGAATAAAGTGGTATTTATAAATTATACTAGCATGTGTTTCTACGAAAATTGTGTAAAACTGAAAACTTTGTCAATTCCATCGTTTTATTCGAAGAAGTTGCATTCATATTGTGTTGCAATAAATAAATTCGTTGCAATCTTTGTTACATAATGTTTTTCAGATAGTTTCGATCGTTTCATAAATTTCAATACAGTTAAAATACTACCGCTCAGCGTTTTACAAATTACGCCGATAGCGGACATGACGTTTCGATAAAAATGACTGACACCAAATTAAAATCTGCCTGAATTTGAATTTTCAATTTATTGGAAAATCTCAGCAGCTCCCTTATTTAGAACTCTAAACATTCCTTTTTTTGTTTGTGTAAAAATATAAAGTATATATTTTATGTGTATTTAGTCTGACCTAGTACCTCCAGTACATCGCAAGGTCCTAGGATCGATACCCAAGTAGCTAATTTAAAAGTTACAATGTATACGGTTTTGCATATTTATCTCAAATTTACCTGGAATACCATTTACAAAAAGTCTTTCTTCGTACTTCTTTTTCGAAATAATATTCCATTTTCTACAAAACTTAAGAATTTTGAATCTGTTTGGTTTTAAATACATCAGTAGGTATACGCAATTGTGTGAAAATACCAATCTGAGATAATAAATGAACCAATGTTTTGGATTATAATTCAAATTCCTCCACCGACTATAGATTTACTTGTACCCACAGAACTATATCGAGATATAGTTCTGTGCTTGTACCATTAGTAAGTGATATTCTTATAAAATATTATATTTCACAAACCCAGAGAATATTGTTCTCCTTCAACGAAATGTGAATTCAAAGACTGAAAAATTCTTCCTTTTCTTGGTAAATGTAGTTTTTTTTAAGTAAAATTAAATAGATTTATTACTTCAATAAATGCAATTAGTTAACAACTTTTTTCCAAAAGCCGCAAGGGACTATCCCTTCTCCTGCAAATTAAAATAATTTAATTCTATCTGTGTTTCCTTTCTTAAATACCTTTTTACCGTTAAAAAAAACAATTTAAAGATAAATGGAACTTTAGGGAGATAGGGAATGCAAATTTATGGGCGATTATTATAAGAAGTCATAAAACACATTAGCATTAACTCAAACAATGTCTATATTGGAGAACACGGTATGAAGATCATAATCACCATCATTATCATCAGTCTAGCCAAGTCTTATTAATTATAGATGTCACATACCTTTAATTTTATTGGTGCTTTAACGTGCCGATTTCTAGTCGCTTGCTTTCTTTCACCAATTGGAGCAGTTCTAATAAGGGCTGATAAATTGCAAAATCAATTTTATATTTACAATCGTTTGTCTCAAAATCCTTTATCTTTTTTCCGACTTTAAGTATAAGACTTTAGAAGAAATCTGTATTCAAGCAATTTCAGTATAGAAGCCCCTCAATATTCCAATATTCGAGGTGGAAGACTTGATCGATCAAAGAGCCCAGATTATATTACGCAAACCACCGTAATATAGAGGCTTAAAAATGTGAAGATTTGTCCCAAATTTGCTTAAAATATTCTTAAATAAAACGTTCAGTCTATCGTTTATTTTTTTTTTTTCAAATATAAAAGGTTGATGAGTTCTCGCAAACTACATTGCTATATCTAAATAGAAATGATTTAGAATTCATCTATTCGAATGAAGCAGTTTATTTTTAAACAAATATGAATTTGAGACATTTTTAAAGAATATAAGAAATTCGAACATAATGCGGGTTTCGAACTTGTGTCCCTCACTGTTCTTTATTTTGTTTAAATGTAAAAGTTCATTCGTGATAATATTATATACTATCATTAAACAAATATTTTAAATAACTCTTTGCTATGGAAAAGCAAATAAACGATACAAATGATGCTTCTTGCATTATTTTGTTAAAGAAACTAACGAGATATTATTAAGATTTTACATTTTCCCTATTAAATTCCTTTCCTGTAAGCATGTTGTTTCTTCGAAGCCTGAATACTAATAGAGATATTTGTCGACGCCTTCCTATTAACCCTTTCCCCGCAGACGTTTTACATTTACAAAAGCGAAGAATAACAAAATCCTTTAAATATTTTAAATACAATCTTTAAAAATTTAAATACAAATCACAGCATGGAAATAGCAAATCCAAAAATAACTTTATACTCCAAAGAATGTTAGGTCTGCTATCGCGATATACTGAACTTTTTGATAACACTAAAAATTTTAACAATATAAAATTAATAAGAAATAAATTATAAATATCTATCCATATAAATATTTCTATCCGTTTCAAATTTTTATTTAAAATTATAAGACAGAAATAAAGTTATCATTCAAAAAGCATTCACTTCAACATAGAAGAATTTAACCTAAACCGCTCAGTGTGAAATTCCGTCAATACGTTCCGTAGCATACGTAGCGTTCGTAGCAATCCGTAGCCACACCGTAGCTCAAAGTGAAATTAAATCAGCGACAGCTCTACGTCAAAGGACCGTAGCCAACCCTTTTCAATGTTTGAACACTAGGCTATTGATTATTATTGCGTTGCTACTGTCCCGTGTGACACTTAATCTTAGTTGTGAAGCTGTCAGTAAGATCTGTTTCATTGTGTTATACTAATTGTGTTGGTTGTTGGGATCAGCTTTTGGTCATGTATTATTGCTTAACAACGATGTAGATGTGTAAGGCTTATTGTGAAAGCTTAAAGCACAAAGATTAATTTGTATTCAAGTAGCAGATGTAATTTATTTTTATTTGTCTTAATTATAAAATTATAACTAAGTAGATCGAATCCACAGCTTTGCTTAAACCTTGTAAGAATTATCCTACGTGCTTGTGTGTTATCATAACTATATGTATTATGTACTTCTGTACCAATTTTCAATCCATACTAATATTATAAATGCGAAAGGTCTGTTACTCAATCACGTCTAAACTACTGAACCAATTTTCATGAAATTTGGTATGGAGATATTTTGATACCCGAGAAAGGACATAGGCTACTTTTTATCCCGGGAAGATGACGCAATCCCGGAAATTCCACGGTAACGGGAACTATATGGGTTTTTCATTGACTGCGCGGGCGAAGCCGCGGGCGGAAACATAGTAAGCTATATTTGCGTGAAAGAAGAACAAAAATGCATCCGTATACCTAACCATAAATCGATGCATACAATCTTTCATTTTAATAATATTACTAAGAGGACTAGTTCCAGATTAAAATTTCTTCGAAAACTCTAATCTAAGTCCACATTATTCAATATGAAAAGATTACATAGTACATATTAGATGGAAACTAATAGAAATATCATCATATTCACATATTATAACAGAAACTATAAATTATTTCATTTCATTATTTCATTTCATTTCATTTCATTTCATTTCATTTCATTTCATTTCAT
>CAJQZN010036582.1:0-24008 GCA_907164685.1 Colias eurytheme | reverse complement strand
CATTTCATTTCATTTCATTTCATTTCATTTCATTTCATTTCATTTCAAACAATATTCTCGTTTTTACTTTTATTGAACAACATAACAACGAACGCTCTGATTATGTACATGTAGTAATTATTCTCTTATGCCTACATCCTCCCAAGATTACTAATTGCTTCTCCAAACGCGTGGAATAAACCAAAACTAACGAAAACAAGATGATACGCACTGTAATCGCGCCATAATATGCAAATGTTCAACCGCATTATACAGACTGTGACAAATAATTAATGACGTCATATAATTCATACGCACAGCTTCCTCTGGGAACCAAATGTTACATAGATAGTCGTAACATGGAATAGTTTGTTAGTTATATTATCTGTGGTATCTATACTAATATTATAAAGCTAAAGAGTTTGTTTGTTTGAACGCGCTAATCTCAGGAACTACTGCCCCCCTAGACGTTTGATTACGACGACGACGACGATTGATTACGTCAATCTCATACATTCATAATCTATTCTATTGAACTTTACGCTAATAGAAAGCCACTTGTCTAGGGGGGCTGGTCCAATTTGAAAAATTCTTTCGGTGTTAGATAGCCCATTTATCAAGGAAGGCTATATATTATCAAGCTAAGACCAACAGGAGCGGAGCCACGCGGGTGAAACCGCGGAGCGCAGTTAGTACCGTATAAGATAGTAGCTTCTAATTTAGAATCCATACTATAATATTATAAATGCGAAAGTAACTCTGTCTGTCTGTCTGTTACTCAATCACGCCTAAACTACTGAACTAATTTTCATGAAATTTGATATGGAGATATTTTGATACCCGAGAAAGGACATAGGCTACTTTTTATCCCGGGAAAATGACGCAATCCCGGAAATCCCACGGGAACGGGAACTATGCGGGTTTTTCTTTGACTGCGCGGGTGAAGCCTCGGGCGGAAACCTAGTGTCATATAAAACTACAAATAAATTGATGTTTGCATGGTTTTGAAATCGTACGTCTTAGAGGGTATAATGTTTAAAAAAAACGAAAATTATATAATTATTTGAATCCTTTATTCAGTGTAATGTAACGATATTAAAATTTATAGTAGCACCATTTAAATAAATTTGAAAAAGCAAAGGACGATGAGTTGAAAATTGTTTGTTTTTGTGTGTGAGTGTGTCTATATTATACACGTGCATAATATCATTATAATATAGGGAGCGCCTTTCATCTTATGCAGTTGGAATACGTTCGACATAATCCTCGTTTTCGCAGTCGGTTAAGCACTTACATCATTGAAATGTAAGCTGAAGTATAGAGGCTGTGTTATATAACATTGAACAAATTTTGGCGCATCGTTGCTGCACTTATAATAATTAATGTTACGTCGATGCTTTCAAATGATTTGCAAAAGATAATGCGGATTATTGAGTTTTTATATAGTATTATTATGTATGACTAGAACGCGGCTCTGCCCGAGTTTTCAAAGAAAAACCGGGATAGTTCCCGTTCCCGTGGGATTTCCGGGATAAAACCTATACTATGTGTTAATGCGTGAAAGAGTAAGTATGTGTGTTTATAATTATACACACACATACATCCATTCTCACAAACTTTCGCATTTATAATATTAATAGGATAGGATAGGATACCTTTTGCATAAACGGTGAATAAATGAAGTAAAAACACAAAAAGACGTAAAATATTTACCGAGCAAACTATATTAATAGTATAAAAATATTATAATTCACGTTCTGAACTATAGCGGATCCTAAGCAAACAATTTCACTATTTGCAAACTCCTGTCGAAATATTTATTCAAGTCTTTTAAATTATTATACTTCAATAACATCTTGCTTATAAAACATTTAAGTATAATAATGGAATCAAAACAACCAAAAGTAAAATTATAAGTAAACCTATTTTATAAATCAAAGTACCTACGAAGTTTCTCTAATTTGTAAAACTTCTTTAATTAAATTGACCGAGAATTAAATACCTATTATAAAGTAAAATCAATATTTCATAATTATAAATTATGTTTACAAAGTAAAAGTTTTTGTTTCAACACTTTGATTAAAATTCAATGTAAATGGTATTCAATATTTAATTAAAATAACGCTATAAAATAATATTTTAATAACAGTCGATCTTTAAAAACAACACTAATACTTACAGTTACCTGTAGCTGTTTAACCCTAGAACACTAACCTTATTTTTCACCGTTTAATACTAACCTTCGTCGCTTCGACTACGCTTTTTATTGGAGGGGATTAAGGGGTTTAATTAAAACAATATATTTGTAGCTATGTTTTTATTTTAAGGACAATGTATTAATCTACATATAAAAATATTAAAATACTTATATTACCATATTTTTTATTCAAACAGTCATCAAAATGAGATCATAGTTTACATGCTTTATGAAAGTTCTTAAAATTTTTGAAAAAATCGTACACATAATGTATACCACTAAATTGCTCGAAATAAACTTTTAATTGTAAAAATAATATCTGAAAAATTAATAAAAAATATAATTTTGATAATAGCTTAGGATCTAAAACATTTGTGACACACATCAAGTTAGTGTTCCGCACACAACGATTTTTTGCACTTAGTGCACCTATTTTTGGTCTACCTTTGCTTTACGGTGGGACATATAGCATATTCATGTTTCTTTTATTTTGCTGTGGAGGGACATAAGCATCATTACTTTGCTCAGTCTCATTTATAACATTCATATTACTTCTTTCTGGCATGTTTAAAATTTATGTGATTGAGTCCCGCAGAGTATCAGTAATGTCATCAGTAATTATACCTGAAAAACATGGAAGAGGATCTAAAATATCTTGAAAAAACCGTACAGGCTCTCGTGTTATGTTTCTAAGTTCCTTGAAGGCCTTCTGCTTTGTGACCTTGACTATTGTGGTGACCATATGTGTTTATCTTTCCCAAGAAGAATGGTATGTGATGGTCTTATAATCAAATCACTTGGGTCAGCTGAAGTACTACGTTTTTCGTCTTCAATGTCATGTGGGCAGATGTATTACTACATGCCTCATAATCTTGATCTGGAAATTTCTCTTTATTTACAATAGAAACTTCATCATCACCCACTCCATTTCATGCCTCATCAGCCTCAAAATGGTCTTCAGGCTCTCTCGCAGATGAATTTTCCTCATCGCTTTCGACTTCTAATAATAACACATGAATCGTATCTAAAAAATAAAATAATAGGCACCATTATAAAAGATAATATAACGTAATTTTAACTTAACTAAATAGTACGAAAAGTTACGTTAATACTAACCTTCGTCGATGTGACGAGCCATGGTTGCTGGTACAGCGCGTGTGGACCTTCCACACACAAAGCACTACCGTCCAGCGCAAGAGCAATGGGTCGGCTGAGATTAGCTGAAGTTAGAAAACCATACGGTCGCGCGCGTAAAAGTTATAGCGATTTTTTTGGTGACGCGTCGTCGAATCGACGAAGGGTAGTAATCTAGGGTTAAATAAATCACAGAAAATGCCGCTAAAACAAACTCTACCAATAAATTTGAGCGGTAAAATCTGACCTATTTATTAAAGAGAGAATATCTTAAAGACCTTTTATTACCAACACACATAGTTTAAAACCATATCAGAAATGAACCAGATTATGTATTGTCTCGTTTGTATCAAGATGTCACGTTCTAAATAACACATACAATACTTAACATAATATGATATCCCTTCTCAACAGTGTTCGGAATAACTTAATCGAAGTATCCCAACCATTTCCAACACTTTAAAAGTATTTCTACAATTCAGACATCGGGAATATCTCAAACCTCGCACCCGTCGAAGCGCGGCATTCTTGCAGAAAACCCCAAACAGATTTAGATACAATCTTCCCGTATTGAACTCCTCAGGTTCAATTGAGCAGAAATCGCTTAAAATGCTGCGAGGCGGCTCCGTCTGCCATTGTCAAAAGTAGGTCAAGGTCTAATCCTTCGGCTTGCGAAAGCTTATCATTTCGTACCAGCTTTGGTGAGCGTAAATTAATGTTCAAAGGTAAATTTCATCCGTGTAACTTTAAAATTTGAGGTAATTGAGATAAGAGCTATTCTATAAATGGGAAAGTTTGTTCGGCTGTTTGTAAACGACTGGCAAATGAGTTTGCGAAGTCCCGCGTCCCCTTTGGGGTTGATGCAAATCATATGTTACCCGGGTTGTTTTCTCGTTATGGGCAAGTAAGTGATCAACCATCTGTGTCTAGTCGACTTTTAAGTAGATAGTCATGGTAAATAAGTAGCTACGTTTTGAGATTCAGGGTGTAATTACAAATATAGAACTTTAATATTAAACAGTACACACGAAATGAAACTACATTTTAAACAATCAATTTATCAATTTGTATGTATCGGCGTGACACCATTAACTTCCTAAATAAATAACGAGGCAGTATTCAGTAAATTGCATTATATGCCCGTAATATTATAAAAAGGGTATACAATATACATCCATAAATCTTTTGTTCGTGTATTTTAATCTTTTGAGCTGCAGCATCCCCTTGTGCCTTTACGAAGAATACGTATATAAATTCAATAACATCTTCTCAATAAGTTCACAAGAATGACCCTTTGAAAATAGATTCACGAAAAAGCTTATTAAAGTACGTAAAGAATCAACTGAAAGGATAAGCTGATCGAACTTAGAGAAAAACATGTTATTCACCTCTTTTATAAAAAGATTATTGGGAAACCTTTTAAGTAGTTTCTTTATCGATTCGACATAAGTGTAAATAAATAAATCTAGTGATATTTATTTTAGAGTATTGGTTTATAACATACTAGCTGCGATCCACGATTTCACCCGCGTGGCTCCGCTTCTGTTGGTCTTAGCGTGATGATATATAGCCTATAGCCTTCCTCGATAAGTGGGCTATCCAGCACCGAAAGAATTTTTCAAATCGGACCAGTAGTTCTCGAGATTAGCGCGTTCAAACAAACTCTTCAGCATATTAATTTTAGTTTTAGATAACTCAATACGTGGACATTTTTATTTGTTATTTAACATTTATAATATTCTTTTGAATTTATTTTTGCGCAGATCTGAATCAACTTTACCTATGCGGTAACGTTTATACGTATAGTAGTACCTCTACCAATTTATCTCTGTACAAAAAAGACAGTTCAAAAATCTAGGTCTGTCAACCTACATTGTGATTGTGAAATGTACGTGGGAAAAACGAGAGTATGAATGAATGAATGAATGAATGAAAAATACTTTATTGTACACCATATAGGACAATTTAAAACACGTAATAACTTATATCAATGTACAGAGGGCGGCCTTATCGCTGACAGCGATCTCTGCCAGGCAACTATTTTCTAAGTAAAGTGATACTGGTCACACTATCATATAACCTTAAACCTGATCTAGAATAAAACCTTCAGTATATTTACACTATAATTGGGTCCATGCTATCCATTACATAGATAATATTTGAATAGGAGCCTCTATAAGTATCTTTTATAAACATAATACATATTATAAAGGTTATAAAGGATAATATAAATTTGATATGAATAGAAATTGGTTGAAAATTTTCTTTGTTGCAAAACTAAATGTACATTGACCTTTGAATCAATAAATATATTGAATGAATGAATGAATATATTGTTATTTATATGTCTATTATGATCAATTTATATGGGAGTATTTACTATTAAATGTATATTTATCAAATCTTATAAAACTCTACAATTCGAGAATGAATTACTCAACTATTATTTGTTCCATAAATGCTGGATCTATTTTAAAATCTCTATCACCAGTTAAAACCACATAGCAGAGTGACGTAGGCTATTTTTATCTTATGGATTATAGTCCCGGTCAACCGGGATGTACCTACACTGATCGAGCGCCTCGTAAAAGGTTTAAAATTACTAGTAAATATAGAATTTTCTACGGTTTACTACATATCTGCCAAACGTCTTATAGAAGATTACAATACCATAAAAATGTTCTTTAGTTGTAGTTGACGATTATCAAAACCCACTACACAACGACAGGATCGCTAATATTATTCAAAACAAAAATAGTTGTGTAAATGTTAAAGTACAAAGTAAACTACACTTCTGCCAACAGCCCAATCCTTACAGAAGATCACAGTCCCTAAAAACTATCCCATACCTAAGTGGAATTACACACCTCCCACAGGAGTTTCAACTACAAAAGTTAGCCAGCTATAAATATGCTGAGCGCATTACCTCGCTAATGAAGTCGTAATGAAGTCAACAGCGCCGTAATTAAAGCCGCCGCCATCACCAAAACTTTATTCTCCGACGGCTTCTGTGGAAATCTTTGCTGTCACATTTTTAACGAATCAACTCGTTAATGTCAGAGTAATGCTATGAGGAAAGGATCATTTGCCGCTGAAATTTAAATTTTTAAGTTTTAGGGCATTTGAATCTATACTTATATTATAAAGCTGAGTTTGTTTGTTTGTTTGAACGCGCTAATATCAGGAACTACTGGTCCTATTTGAAAAATTCTTTCGGTGTTAGATAGCCCATTTATCGAGGAAGGTTATAGACTATATATCATCACGCTAAAACCAGCTGGAGCGGAGCACTGCGGGTAAAACCGCGGGCCACAGCTAGTCTTATGATAAAGAATGGCAAGCATACAGCGTGTCATATGTGTAGTGGAACCGATTAGCGTGGTTGTCTTTGCCACTGTTCTATTTATTTACTCACGTATTAAAACGCTGTTTAATATTTACAAAATACAATTTCCAATATATTTGAATAGTGGTCGACAATTTGAAATAGCAAATTACGTCTACCCACAGGATACAATCACTCAATGTTGAAAAATGGATAAAAGGCGGTAGCGATGAGAAGCACTACAAATTCTTATATTCGATTAAATTATCTATTCCTACATTGCCTGGACTTCTCGGTATAATATAATAAAGGTTCCTCAAACAAATTCAAGTTCACATTGTAATATTAGTTAAATTTAAGACAAACTTTGCAAGTAACTCGATATAACAATATTAATTAACCCCTTTCAACGATATTATTGGTTCTCAGAAAATTTAATACTAAGCGAAGATAATGACATAAATATGAACATTATTTAATTTCATGGGTTTCCGTGAATTCTAGCAATTGATATTTTATAAAAAAAATCATAAACTCGGCTGTTTATTATCTTAAATGTTCAAATATTAATTTTAATTGAGTTGTTAAAGATTCAAATAACATTTTAGACTGCTTTGAACTTCCAAATCGTAATAATAATTAATAACTTTCATCCATTAACCTTCATGTTCAAAATACTTGAATACGTCTAACAAATTAGATCTAAGAGTCACTACATAGTATAAAAACAAGTCGCATTCCCATTTCCCTGTCTGTCTCTATGTATGCTTAAATCTTTAAAACTAAGCAACGGATTATTATGCGTATTTTTTATAGATACAGTGACTCAAGGGAAAGGTTATAGTATATAATTTATTAGGTTTTAGTCAAAGCGGGAGAAGCCGCAGGCGGAAAGCTAGCACTTATATAGATTATAGGTGTATGTCGTTGGTGTATGTACATGTTAGAATAGATATTCTAGGAACAGGATTAAGTATACTAACTTAGGATTTTATTCTCTTGAGCATATATCATATCCTTCAATTTCAAATACTAGAATATCTAGTATATCTTAAAATATCTGGGAACGGTATAAAGCAGTAAGCACATTGACTTCAGACCTTATTCCCCTGAGATTCCGTTGCACGTGCTGACGTCGCAATATAGTTACGTTCATAATGTTAGTTCACATTGTCAATTTAGTAGGACATTATTTGATTTTATGTACGTAGTCATGATACATATTTGATTGCTACAAACATGGTCAATTAAGATTTTAATTATGAATATTCATTGAAACTTTTTTTTCCCCAGATATAGCAGAAATAGTGTGTAGGGTCTGTAAAAGAGTATAAAATGTATTAATTACATATCAATTGATACTAAAGGTAACATGAAAAGCACGTCGTTTTTCCGTCTGTATTGGTTGTCTAATATTTTTTTATATAATTTGGATTTTCTTTTTTTTGTTTCAAAATTTTATATTTCATCAATTACTCATAAGAATTTTCTTTTTGTGTTACAAAATTTTATCAATTACTAATATTATAAAAGAAAATGGAAAGCAAATAAATCCTCAACCATTTACACGATTCAAACAAAAATACATTCCCATTACACCAAAAAGCTGAAGAGACTAAATTCAGCATTGGACAAAAACGGACCAACATCAGTTAAATCTTTAATCGTATTTGCTTCACCATAATCACCTTTCCTCACCTAAGTACTTCAGATACCTTTGATGTACCATTACGATTTACGGGGAAAAAGTGCTAAGAAATAAAAATTGCAAACCTATCGATGTGGGAGTTAATGATGGAAGCTCTTACGGCCTCTAAACGTCTTTGAGTTTATTTTGTATCTCAGGGAAAAAGGTTTTTATTTTATTTACCGTAATACGTAACACGTGAATATGTTACATTTTTATTTCAAGATATAAACCTGAACTAACGAACACATAAAAACTACAGATGTATAAAAAATTCTGTAACGTCAAAAAAAAAGACGGGTTGCACTCCGGGAGTGCCGGTGAAAACTTGATTATTAACGTTCAGCATGTTTGACATGTCCGTCTTCGCATGGAATATAAGGGCTAAAAAAAATCCGTCTTACGCTTTTTCGATCAGGCCAGGTGTCCTGACGCGAGTTTAAGATTTTATACCCAACGCCGCTAAAGAAGTTTTCACTTCAAAAATTTTTCTGGCCGAACATCAACACTGTTTAAATATTGTTGTTTGTCTGTATGTTCAGAATGATATCGCAAACAGCTATGTCAATAACTAAACTCAGAGATACCTCTTGAACTATAGTATAAAAAAATATTTTGAAAATAATTTGGAAAATCCAAAAGTGCACGCCTCATAATTTTTTTTTAATAAATATTTATTAATTATTATTTTTGTTTATTTAATAACAATTAAACCACATCGAATCAGACCCTGAAAAATGAAAGGGTTCTATTCCTGAGCATACTCAAGCGTAAGAGAAAAAAAAAGACTCGATTAGTAAAGTATTTCGGTCGCTATCGTGTTAACAAGAAAAAGGATCCGCACATACAGACACACGGACGTCCAAGACAGAACTTTTTTAAACTGTTTTTTAGCTAGTTTAACCCATTGACCACCGTAAGGCCCGATCGGGGCGCGACACAATAGATTTTCTATTGTGTCTGTGATTCCGAGGACTGATGGATTAAATAACAAAAATGACATCAAAAATATCATGAACGTTAAAAATAGTGTTTTTTCTTAATATGTGTGTGTATGTATTATCTTACAAGTGCAATGTATGATACATAAAGACATTTTAAGTTTGAAAAATCAGATGTTTTGCGCGAAGTGACAGTAGTACCCACCTCAACGCTTCGCTTATGAGGCGTGCAAAATAAAAACGGTCCATTTGAGTCAAATTAACATAGGCTATAAAGTCTCATTTACCGGGTATAAGCTACAAAGAAAAATATGTAAAGTGCTATAAATCGTAATCTCGTAATTATTTTTCTTCGTTACATAATAATCGTAACAGATTACACAGTTCTCAATCCAATAAAGCGTAGTCATACACAATTATATTTCAGACGACATTCGACACATCAAAATGTATTTAACTGAAACTCAGATACCTATTCATTCCATAAGACTAATTTAATCTTATCTAAAATTTATTTACTTGAATTAATATTAGAATTGAAGAATAGGTACGTATATAGGTAGTTATTTTAATGATTGAACCATAAAATAAAATAAGTATTAAAACATAAAATAATTCTAAGTGATTATTTTTAAAAGTACAATCAGCAGTTGGTTCAAGCCTTTTCATTACAATAGAACCTTTTTATATTTAATCATTGTATAGAGGCTCTATCAAGATTCGAAAGTCTATATTACTCTAACTGCTCTCAGCTCTACATCTGACTTGTTTCACAGGTTTATTTGAAAAATTGGTTTTGCCAGCGAGAAGCTACGTTTAAAAGATACGTTTTCGTTGGAATTCTATGGTTTGGACGATAAACTCCAAGCTAGGAAAATATATTTTCCAATATATTACAATTATTTCCAAGTGCATGCTTTGAAGCTTATATTGTCCTAGCTTTGAAGATAATTTATCACAAACCCACGTACTTAATAATTATTACATCAAGATTACATCATTCAAAATCACAATTTCAAACAATGTCGGCTTCTGAAGAACCGTCTCGAACTGTCAAAGTGTCTCGGAAGGTTTTTGGCGCGAAGCCTGGTCCGTACTCGGTCAAGTGTTCGCTGATGTAGCACTTCTGTTGGAACGTCCTAATTAACCATCGATTCTTCGTACTTTGGTTCTTAGGATGTTGGATTATAAGAAAATTGATCGTTGGATTATGGCACAGATAATATATTACTAGATTATAGTTAATCGAAGAAATAATACTGCATGATGTAAATAAAGTTGGAATTATTTATCTAACGATGAGGATTGTTGATATATTCTTACTTATTATATTTATGCTCTGCCCTATTCCTCTCCTCAAGCTAACTTCCTTTCGTACGTCTGGTTGTCTGGAAGAAATCGCTATTTAGCGATAAGACCGCCATTTGTTTTAATTTATAATTAGATTAAGTTCCTAGTTAAGTTTTGTCAGAGCAATAAAGTATGAATAAATAAATAAAATAAATTGTCATCTTATAGTGTCGGTGTTAAAAGGAAATATTTATAATATGTGGATGTTACATGACATCATTAAAATTGGTTTTGACTTTTTCGGGGAAAATATTTAAGTTTATACGAAATGTTATCATAAAATTAATTCATGACATAATTATCTGTGCCATAATCCAACGATCAATTTTCTTTATTTTTTTATTAATTTAATTTATTTTATTTTTTTAGATTGGGATGGCATTATAAGAACAAGAGTTCATGTCATCATAAAGCTTTGATGCTCCATTACCAGTTCCTTAACACGCAGAATTATAATAAGAGAACAATACTTCATAAATATTTCTACAATAGTGACTAAAATCCTAATCATTATTCCAATGACAGCTGAATAAATTCTTCACTTACTTCCACCAAGAACCATCTCAACGAATGAGACGTCTATTTCTTTTAAAACTACGCTGTGGTATTTTAGTTTACAAATACATAAAACAATCGATAAATTTAATTGGCCGTTACACTATAGACCACTCGTACTGATAGGTTTAAACTTAAAAACGATTGCGAAAGCACTCTGCAAATCAATCAAAATCAATTACTCAGCAAAGCGGATTTAGGTTAGATTTCACAAGCCTAATTGATATTATATTGAGTCCATTCTCTAATTAGTGGTATAAATTATAATATATTCCCTTGTGGTATTTGAAAGTGGGGCAATATTCAATATATAGTTCATAGGTTTAACAGTCGGTTTCTGAATCGAGAATTGATTTGACAAAGGTTTGAGTAAGCTTATGTCAGATACAAGAAAATTTAAAAGCAGAATTTTAGTATAGTTTGAGACATTCTTAACGTGAAATAAACGCTGATTAATCTCATAAAACACATTTTTTTTTGTATTTTAAGGAATTTAAGCATTCTATGAAGACGTGGATTCAAAGTGAAATAGGAAAAAGTTGAAACAGAAAAACATGGAAAACAATAAAACCGAATGAAGTGAAAGATATGATAAAGCGTGAAATCATCCCTGACAAGGAGCCACTCGGCTTGTGCTACGATATTTCAATCTTCTCATATTGAATACTTGTGTTCTATAAAATAACGAATTCATTTAATTAGCAAGAATAATATTTTTTCAGAACGTATTGTTAGACATTGGATTCTATTTTAACCTCTCAACCACCGAGAGGCCAGATCCGACCGCGACACAATAGATTTTCTATTGTGTCTGTGATTCCGGGGCCTGATGGATTAAACCAAGTAATTCTTATGATTATCAAAAAACAATTATTCAAGAAACATTAAGCATAGAGCGTACATCTTCTTTCGATATGTACATTTTGACTTATTACTTTTCTGTCCGAATTTCGTCTCAGCTTTTGAGAAGATATTAGAAAGAAAGAAAAAAGAAAGGTATGAAATATCATTATTTTCATTTCACGCAATTCCCGAGCGTATATTTATGAGGCCCATCAGGCTAATCGTGCAGTGTGCTTAAGCATTTAATAATAGCCCTATTTCCCGTTAAGATAAAAATAGCTTATACTTTCAGCCTTATCGTGTAGCTTGCTTAAGCATCTACATATATATTAATAATATTTCCTAATAGATCTTTTTTCCACTAAATAAGGTAAACATTAGTATTTATTAAAATAACAAGAATAATCCATTAAGATATCCATGCTATATTAGCATTAATCTTCTATAATATAAAAATGAATCACAAAATGTGTTGGTAAGCGCATAACTTGAGAACGGCTGAACCGATTTCGATAATTCTTTTTTTATTATATTCCTTGAAGTACGAGGATGGTTCTTATGTAGAGAAAACGTAAATATGTACCACGGGCGAAGCCGAGGCGGACCGCTAGTATAATATACAATAGTAGGTATCTACAATGTAAGATTATTATCCTTACATAGACAATATTCGTGGGTGTGAGTCGGCTATAATCTATAATGATCCATCATTCGAAAAATTATAAGAATTTGAAACGTTTAACTTGAGCCGATATACGCAAATGATCTCCTATTTTTAAGTACACTTTAAAAACCATATCCAAAGTGTCTATGCTACTTAATAATCCGAAATACTTAGAAAAAAATGAAAATCATGCACGCAGACACAAAATTAAATGTTATTCAATATTTGGAAGTGACGACTTTACTGTAAAATTACATTGCTAAACCTAGATACAATGTTCAATGATACATAGTACATAAACATTAATTTATTATCTCTTTGCAACAGATGACGCTAGTTAATCCGAGTTAAAGTGTTTGTAACTAATGGTTATCTGGCTAATGTTTAGTATTATCCTGATATTATAATACGATTTTACTAATATTATTATTAGTCTGTGGTAGTAGGTACTATTAACTTTTATAATATTACATGTTCTTTGCGCTTACTATTTGTAACTACCAATTTGGTTGAATTTTTTATATTAAGTGTTTCAGTTAGGTACTTTTTTAGGGTTCCGTACCCAAATGGTAAAACGGGACCATTTTACTACGCCTCCGCTGTCTGTCTGTCTGTCTGTGTCCAGGCTGTATCTCATAAACCGTGATAGCTAGAAAGCTGAAATTTTCACAAATGATGTATTTACGTTGCCTCTATAACAACAAATACTAAAACAATAATACAATCCCCATACAATAAATGATTTTCTGTTATTGATGATAGTACGGAACCCTAGTAGTTTTATTTGTATATGAATTTATTGATACACTTATACATTTAAGGTAAGTACATAGTAACTCAATGCACTTATATTAGTTTTTTTGTACATAGAAGCTGTGGTAGTATATTATTATTAGTCTGTGATAGAAGTATGTCTGAATATTTAGAAATCATAGAAAAATGTATCCTGAACACGTTAGGTAATCAGAGGGTCTTATGTTTATTTTAATTAATTCTTCTCCTAGTTTAATAACTTACGTATCTACAGACAAAATTGAGAAAAATGATATTTCCATATAATCTTTTTCATAATTGGCTCATCAAAGAACCCTTAAAATAACCCCAAGCAATTGGAGTACGGTTCAAAAGCCCAACTTGTGTAGGATAATACCTACTCGTTACATAATTATATTTTTTTCATATAATATTATCAATTATGTATGTTTATCAGCCATCTGCAGGTTACCATAACACAAGCGAAAGCTTAGTAGGGGATCAGATCGTGCTGTGTGTGAAAATTATCCTGAAATATTTATATTTATTTTATTTAAATTTAATTACTCAAGAAATTTTAGGTACCAAAGCAGTAAATATGCAGTAAACCTTCATTGGACAAATAACTTACATTCCTAGAAATCTTGTTTTGTACCTGGAAACAAATGAAGAGATCAATTACACAGTTCAATTAAGAGGATGTCTTGAATTCTAATTAGATTTAGTTGTAATTAAATTTAAATTCAAAATTTATGTTTTTGTAATATCGAATAGGTATAGAATATTAGATGGAGATATTTTTTCTAAAGTTTATAAGGTCCTGTTATGATTGAAGTGAAGAAGCTTCTCATTTTATCATTTCTTGATAATAATAATGCAACAAACAATTATTGTAATGAATCGCAAATTAATTCAATACACATGATATTAATTTATTATGCGTCCTTTTCTTGGACTAAACTGAAAATAATTATTTTTCGGTGCATCGCTATAGATATTATAGAGCTTTTTATGTTTCATTTTATATATTTTTAATTCTGCTTAAAAAATTCAACAATATTCTTATTAAGATAACTCAGACTTAATGCCAAAAAAACTTAAAAGTAAAGCAAAACTAACATAAAATAACAGGGATAATTATGTAAAAAATTGAATTTCAAAGTTTGCTCCAATAAGTTATCTTTTAAAACTTACAAAAGTATAATACATTACCTGTTTTAGTATTATTGTTATTGTTTGTAGACGACGCCGAACTAAAGAGCGACGCGCCGGTCAGCCTCGCTCGCCGCAAAATCCACCACATTCTGATAACTTAAAAACCCCAAAATCTACACGAAACACAACACTCAAAACAAAAGTTTTAATCGAAAATCCCGTAACAGTGTTTAAAAGTTAAAATTAATGCAATTTTCAGTTACAAATATACGTATTTTAGTTATATTTTCGTGTTTTCGTCGGCAATTTTTACATGAACTTGACGCGGCGGTTTCTCTAGGAGCTTGTAGTACACTGAATTTCAGCGGCTTAGGCTTTCGCGCTTGCGCTTTTACACAGGTGAAATATCAGGATTTATGACGGAGGCTCTATTCTTCTTGACGAATTGTTTGTTTTAATTTGTTTTATTTAACCTTTCGCCGGCGTGTCGGAATAATTTCTTAGCCCGCTTGAATATGGTAATTAGATTTTTGTGAAAAAATAAGATATCTCTACTTTTTCGTACTTTATGATTGCGTTACTTTTAAGCGACTATTATACACGAATAATGAGTATTTTAAACACATAAATAGTACGATTATAATTTATTCGATAACTGCAATTGGTTCTTGAGTGACCTACGGTAAAGGTTTTATTTTTATGGTTAAACTGACGACACGACATGTTCGAATCCGTCCCTACCAAGTCTATTCTTTCCCTATAAACATTGTTAAGTATATTATAAAATTTCAAAGTTCATGCATTTTCAAAACATATTATAGAGCAAGATATCCAGAAGCAAAGAGTCGTAACAACCATTTCGCAATGGGACTACGTTGCGGATTATGGGCTTAACTCTCACAACCCGAGTCCACTTGGAAAATAAATTAACTTATAATTAAATAACAATTCAGCAGCTAGGTTATTCTGCAATACAAATTACACGTGTTGATAATTTTTGTGAGGAAATGAGAAGTTGAGACTGAGATGAGATAATAAGTTGATTTGAATTGCTAAAATTTAAAAACGTTTCTTTAGAATGTTCTCTCTTTTTTGTTAATTCTTTATTTAGAAAACTATTTATCTACTAGTTTCTGCAGTAATATGCTGCTGTATTTAGACGATAGAAGTAGGAAAATATTTAACTACTTATACATGCTTTTTTAGTCTCAAAAAGATTTTACGGTCGTTTTCTCAGCTTGTTAATAGGTTATGTTTAGCTTATCTGTCAGTTAACTAAAAACAATGTATTTATAATACTTAAAAAATGTCAAATAAGCTATAAGATCCATTATGAGCAAGCGGTCAAACGCGCCCTCATTATTTCAAGTCAGTTAAATTCTTAAAAGTAATTTACACAAAACAGAAATAGTACAGGAATGTCTTCAAACATCAAAAGGGAGAAATTTGTGATGAAAATATCAAAGGGCGAGATATTTTGTGATAACTATGTAATTCAATAAAATTGAAGTGCCTGTTTGCTCAGAATAATTGCTTCTTATTTAAATCAAAATGAAAGTAATAATGGAATGCTTAAAAAAGTCGGTATGAAAAAATTCTGGATTGATTTTGATAAAACTTTTAATAATTTAAGCCACAATCTATACTTACTGGTATGATAAAGCTGTAGAGTTTGTTTGTTTGCTTGAACGTGCCGTGATAATTAATCAACATTTAAGCAAGTCCAATTTGAAAATTATTTCATTGTTAGATAGTCCATTTATCGAGGAATCAGGAAGGCTATATTATGTCAGCACGCTGACAAACAGGAGCGGAGCAATGCGGGTAAAATCGTGAGTCCCAGCTAGTATACATTATAATTGTTGTCTCCGTTGTAGCGAACGAAGTCACATTAAAAAAGAGCGTAAATGCCGAGCACACGTGTCAGAGGTGAAACTTCTTTAGCAAGATTCATAGATTCCCTCATCGTCGCCTTACTCCATGACGTGACGGTATTGCCATGACGCTTCTATGAAATCTCACTCTCAAGTGCCAAAAGATTATTCCTCTTTAATGAAATTGAACAATGCGATTGTTAAGAAAACGAAAAGTGACCCTAGAATTTACCTTCTTTTGTCCGAAAATAGAAACGAACTCTGAATTGAATCTCTCTGTATTTATTTAATGAAGTCCTTATCTCTTGACTTATTTAGGTCTTGTAGTGTTTATAAGGGTCTACAGGTACCCTAAGGCGCTATTTAACAAAAGGAAAAGTTTGTTTTTACGCAATAACAAACGATGGAAATCCGTCTGGGATTGTTTCCGTTGCCTTTTCTAAAGGTGTCTGAAATAGATGTGTTCTGTTATTAGAACTCATAAGTCTAAAAAATTTGTTGACTATTAATAAATTATGGAAAGTTTAATAAGTTTATTAATTATTGTCTCATAGTAAATATACGATTAGGCTGGTCCATACGAAGCTCGCGAAGCATTTTCCGCGAGTCGCAGTTCGAGGCCGAGACTAGCGTGTGCCGCCATTTTCCACGGCCCGCCTATTTGATTAAATGTTAAAAACTCAAATTATATTTGAAAATTACCATATTTAATGGTCAGAAATTTTCTAAAATAAAATTCTACTATAATTATAGAATCAAGAGGTTAAAATAGATATTAATTAAAATCCATACAATATGATTTAATTTAATATGAATATTTATTTAAGTATGTATCAGATATTATATCGTTTGGGTGAACAATTTTCAATATTCTATATCAATTTGCAAACTATGCAGGTATTCTCAGGAGCGTTTTATTAATAAGTCGCTGAATTGGGGCCAAAACTTGATATTCGCTTTCATCAAGTTATTGATTGTTAACGACCACAGAATTTAAACGTTATATTATATAAACAATAATTTCAATCCTATAGATAAGCTTTAGGGCATCAGCCCGACATAACAGATTTTTGAAAAAACGTCGTAGCTATTAGGAATATCAAAAAAAATGTTTTGATTTATATTTATAACAGTATTGATATTAACAAAGGTGAGCCCCATTTAAGATTCCCTGTTTTAAAAGAAACTACAAATAATAAAAAAATTAACACAATTTACTCTAGTACGAATAGTTTCAAATTCGTCTAATAAAATGCTATTAGATACTTTGGAATTTAAACGAACATTCAAATTTAATTGTTTAGGCATTGTTCTTTGATTTAATAAAATAAAATCTATTGGGAAAAACAAAAGTAAAAAATTAAAGAGGAATTTAATCAAATATCTTATTACTAGAGAAAGAAATTCCGCGCCATTTTGCGGGTTCAGCTCAAATTAAAAATGGTTTTATGATAAAAATCTCTTTGATTGTGAATTCTAGACAGATTCTTAATTGTGGTTAAATCAAAAAATAATCGAATGATTACATTCTGTATCACGAAAAATATAACAACTACAAAATATTATATCTAAACAAATCTATACTAATATTATAAAGCTAAAGAGTTTGTTTGTTTGAACGCGCTAATCTCAGGATCTACTGGTCAGATTTGAAAAATTCTTGCGGTGTTAGATAGCCCATTTATCGAGGAAGGCTATAGGCTATATATCATCACGCTAAGACCAACAGGAGTGGAGCACTGCGGGTAAAACCGCAGGGCACAGCTAGTACGAAATAACATTTCGCTGATATTGTTTTACCTATTATATATATATTATATTTCTGGTGTATGTATAAAATTTCTTATTGTTGTTGAAATAATTAGACGTTGTAATTATCCGTACGCTTTTTTTACATGTTCATGTAAAACGTGCACCAATATGGATTTATACTTATTATATTAGATTACCTATGTACTAATAGGTTGCATCGACGTCGTGAAAATCTAGTCAAATACCTAAATGGCAGACCTAAAAAGCTTCTTAAATTTGATATCATAGCGTCCTAGACTCGCAGATACACAATAAAACCTTTTACAGGTAGCAAGCTATACATTTGGGGACCTCTCAAAATCAGAAGGCACAATACGTTCGCGATATTAAAGTGAAGAAAGGTTGGGTTCATGTTGAATGTCAGAGACGTTTGACCCGTTTCAATTTATAACTTGCATTATGTAAGATATGGGTATTTTATGTGTTTTTGATTTTTTAGAATTTAGCACCTAATATTATAAATGTGAATCTGTCTGTCTATCTGCTGTGCTTTAATAGGTAAACAACAATACAGAAACCAGCTGATGATTGATTTAAATGAAACTTGAAATGATAATTGTGCAATATCCTGGGTCTAAAATAGTCTATTTAAAAAAATCACATACCTACGTCCAATCCTACGTCCTCCATCTCTATACATTACAACGAAGTTTACTGTAACAAATGTTTGTAGTTAGGTATCATTTTTTTAATAATCTTGTTTTCATTACAATAAATAGTCAATAGTCATACATTCGTTTCTAATTTTCATGGAGACGAAAGAATCTATACTAATATTATAAAGCTGAAGAGTTTGTTTAACGCACTAATCTCAGAAACTACTGGTCCGATTTGAAAAATTCTTTCGGTGTTACATAGCCCATTTATCGAGGAAGGCTATAGGCTAGGTATATATCGTCACGCTAAAACTAACAGGAGTGGAGCACTGCGGGTAAAACCGCAGGGCACAGCAAGTAACTTATAATTTTGTTTGTTATCAATTCTTAGAAACCGAAGACTAGAGAATAATCTAGAATCGTTAATTTAATTAGCTTTTAACTTTATAAACTAAATAAATTAGCAAAATTGCTTTCTAAGGTATCTGCCTCAAGGACTATCTGTACATGCAATGTTTATTCTGATAATTTCGACTATCAGTACATACAATACCTATTTATGATGATATTTTCTCTCATTTTACATTAACAGCAATTTCTAAATTAAAATACAGACCTTCTTGCGCATCATCGATTCCAATTACTTTTAGCATTGACATGTTATAACATTGGCATTATTATAAAAATTACAGCCATGACTTATGACCTTTTAACAATACCAATTTTATTTAAGGTCACTCCCCCCACCCCCAGAGAATCTATCAATATCCATTGTATCAATCAAACAAAACATACAGGACGAAAATTAAACGCTATCTCATATTATATAGACAAAGGAATTGCTTGTTATTCGATGTATGTGTAGCTTTTGTATTAGAATATACTAGGACGTATTATAGACAATTATTATTGTAGCTATTTTTAGTAGTGGGAGCCTCTCGTTAACTTTCCAATAATTATCGTAGATAGTTCATGTACCTTTTACGACATAATTGTTTTATCTTACAAATCTATGTATTATCGACAAGATTATCGAGCCAATAATAGGCCTACATATCGATAGATGGTTAAAAAGAGGTCTTAATAAATTTCAATTTTGAAAATTGCAATTTATTAAGATCTATAGTTATATAGAACAGATATTACTTGTATGTTATTTTAAAATATGCAATTTTAAATGATGATTAGTAAAACTGTCATCTTGCATTTTCCCATAAACATTTATAAAGGAAAAAAATAGCAATAGGTGCTTATAAGCCACATTATATAAGTTTCACTCAATAAAACCGCTAAAAAAAATTCTAATAACCCACATAATAATTCTTCTCGCCTTCCAAAGTGCCTTCAGCGCAAATTTTAAACTAGTCCAAAATCAAAGTTTACAACTAGCTCAGTTGCAACTTTTTCAAGTTGGCAACTCCGCTCACAATTCAACTTTGGCGCGAATTTGCTATGTGGCAATTCGTTTTGCCACTTTCAGGTGGCGATTTAATATTTGTTAGTGGTCCAACTTTATTCAGTAGATTAATCATTTTATGTTTTGCCACGTATTTGCTTAACGGAGTTTATTTAGTATCGCTTTTTAGGACGACTTTTTAGGAGAAGTAACTTTGGTTAAAAATTTTAACGTAGCTATATCAGATGGCTTGACCACTTGTTGTATTTTTTAAAAGATATAAAATTTAATAAAACTGGCCTTATAATTTGATCTTTAAGAATAAAAATTACTATCCAAGAGAAATGCTTTACCATTTCTTTTAGTAATATTTGGTTGAAATTGAATAACCTGTTTTGTTCGGTACTACGAACTTTAACAATTTTACGGACATTACCAACAAAAAGTAAATCTTAAAATTGAAGTACCTACATAATTTCTAAAATTAAAGCTTCGGTTTACATTTGCTTAATAAAATCAAATCATTAATATGCAGATCCATACAGGAACTAAAGTATCTTCCAGAAGATCCTTTTAAAATTAACATAAAAGGCCAGAAAGTTTCAGGCCCATTAAGAAAACGTTTCAAGTCTATTCAGAATTTTCTCAGCAAAATTTTAGAACGCATATTTTTTTAATGTCACAGAATAATACATCAACAATGTCGGTGTTATTCCGAGCATGTCGGCCATCTTGTCGGCTTCTAGTTGAGATTTTGAGATGAATTAATAAGTAATATTTCGCTCTAATGCTGGCGTCACTGCTGTATAATTTACTTGTGACTTTGTATAGGATAGCTGCTTTCCTCTGTTATAGGATACCTAATAAATAAAGCTAAAGTAAGTCTTTGAACTGAAATAGGAATTAAATGGGTAGTTTCAAAGTTTCTGGATATATACCGCTTGACTTGACTGTTGATCCTTCAGAGTTCAGACTAAACGACAAATAATGCATGAAAATATACGTTAGAATTTGTTTAATATGCTACCAGGGACATTAGTGATGAAAAGGTCCATATTATCACAAAATAATTAACATAAATTACAGCAGACCTACATATCAAAACAAAAACGAATACTTAAACATTAATAGAAATAACATATTTGATATTACATTATTATAAGAAGTAAATCATATAAGAATAAGACCGCTTCAAGCGATCTTTAATAATATATTTACTTTATTGACAAAGATAAAGTAGATAATGCTATTTGAATCAACATTAAAGAATCGATAGAACTAATATCTTCAATTTCTTGTTAAAATAGCGTAACATCTGTTGCTTAAAGTAATAGATAAATAAAAGTCGATAAAACCGGTAATGTGATCGAACCTGTATCATTTTGTGACTCCCGTAATCACATTATCTACTGAAGGGCTGAGTTCTTTTAGAATTGAATATTTGTGTTTATATCTTTACTGTTTGTACTATGAACGGTGTATCTTAAATTGAATGCTAGATTTACAAATAAAGATTCTTTAACTGGTTTAAGACGAGATTTAATATTTATCTCGATATTTCGTGGTAAGGGTAACGGGTGTCTGGAAATCTTCATATTTTCAACTATCACCACAACTAAAACTGATATTTAAGCGCTCAAAGCTATATAGAAACAAGCAGCAATTATATTTATATTATATTTATGAATAAGATTAAGTCTAGCCACGTTCTATGTAAATTTAGAATAAATATTTTCGGTCACTCAACGTTGACTAAGCTCAGACTACGCGTAGCTTATACTGGGTAAACTAGACAAGCGAAATATTAACACAAACTTTGTCTTTGTACACACACAAATCAGCCAGAAATATATAGTGTGTTCATTTATATTTAAAAAAATATGTATAATATGTTACTAGCTTTCCGCCAGCGGCTTCGCCCGCGTAGCTGTAGTCAAAGAAAAACCCGCATCAACAAACTATTTTTTTTTGGGTTCAGTATCTATTGTAGATCACGCCCCAAGTATTATTTAAAGATACCATTCAATGTACAGTTTTGACTTTCCTACGATTTTATTATATGTATATTTATTACTTAAGGGGCTGACAAGACCAAATTTAACAGTGATTGCGCTCTCGTTTACTCCCATACAATTGGACAGTGTGCGCAAACGAGAGCGCAATATCACTGTTACTTGGTGGGGCCAGGTCGTAGAAGAAAATATGTGATTTAAGGAAAAGTGTGGGTCATATGCGAAATATGACTCGTTAGAGTTTCAGGTATGAATATGTTGACTTCGTGTTTTAAATTGACCCGTATGTCAAAAAAATAAAGACATAGAATCGTTTAATGATGATTTTAAGACCAATCTTTGCAATTATTTTCTATCGAGCCGATTTCGTGCAATTATGTATCGAGTCCCTCCACGGTCTTCGAAATATGATGAATACATACATATATCTTTTTTGATGGGCTATAATAAATATCTTTTCTTAAAAAACTGCTCAAATAACCTTAATTTGGTGTTGTCAGCCCCTTAACACGTTAGGTGCGAAACAGGGCTTGAAACACCCTGTCCGTGTCTCGTCGTTATAGCGGTAGGAAAAAACTTAAACTTCTCTGTCGTGCGGGAGGCATACCTTCCATCTGGTTCAGTGTAGGAAAGTGATAACTATATATCTGAGATGTGCTATTGATTCCTAGTTCAATGGTATACCGACCTTAATACCGGGTTTCTTAGACCTCGTGCCGCACTGAAAAAATAAAAATTTGCACCCTTTGTCTTATTTGGCGGCAAAAAAAAGAATTTGGGCTCCTACGGGCGGTGGGGTTTAATATGCCTCGTGCCGCCACAATCTCTGGTATAGGACAAGGTTTAAAACAACCCGTAACGCAGTAATGGAAAGTACAGATATATCTGTGCCGCTGGGAACGTGTTAAGACATAACCGGTAAACTAAATAAAAAGTTGGATAATCGTACTTAGTTTTAACCTTGTTGTAAACTCATAACACTTAAGTTCTGATTAATTATTCTATATTAATCTCATTCTATCACAAATACGAATATATTTCAAAATATCTACAATGTACAGAATTTATACTATTATTTTTAGCTATATAGTACCTATTGATAGATAATAATCGTTATATCCCCTCCTGCAATCTCTAAGCGACACAAAAGAGCACTCTACGTAAGAACATCTCAAACAAAAATATTTCCGATTCACCTGACTCTAAACATCTTACTTACTTACTCTAACGTATTGGAAACGTTTCTGGTGTAATTCCAGTAATGTCTCCTGGTGGAATTCCTGCATTTGTTGATCAACTCTTTCATTAATCTTCCTTAACGAGATGCGAATGTGTTGAAATCCGATCTTTGTTGAGTAGAAGCATAGAAGAAGTGTGTTTTTTTTTTAATTTGTTTTGAAATAAATTAAAATAATTTGGAAAATCCAAAAGTGCACGCCTCATAATTTTTTTTTAATAAATATTTATTAATTATTATTTGTGTTTATTTAATAACAATTAAACCACATCGAATCAGACCCTGAAAAATGAAAGGGTTCTATTCCTGAGCATACTCAAGCGTAAGAGAAAAAAAAAGACTCGATTAGTAAAGTATTTCGGTCGCTATCGTGTTAACAAGAAAAAGGATCCGCACATACAGACACACGGACGTCCAAGACAGAACTTTTTTAAACTGTTTTTTAACTAGTTTAAATAACAAAAATGACATCAAAAATATCATGAACGTTAAAAATAG
>CAJQZN010036581.1:9837-26798 GCA_907164685.1 Colias eurytheme | reverse complement strand
GTCATTATTAGAGTAACACGTAAATAGGAAATAAGTTTAGAAAAACAGTATATTTTTAGCTGAATGTAAATAAATATTAAATAAAACCAATATTATATTAAATCTTTACATCTGACTGAGTAATCCCTGATCCTGGAGAGATCCATTATGTAGTTTCTTTTTTTATTTTACTTTATGACGCTATTAAAATACAGCTTTACTAAGTATCATAATTTATTATTTTTATATATCTAAGACTAGACTTCGATATTCAGAAATGCAGTTGTCTCGATTTCCGTATAATAAAATATTCTTGGAAAAACTCATATAATGTTATCTAGGAAAAATTGTTGTGATTTTAAGTGGTGCTTAAAATTATATTATAGGAACATAATATTATATATAATTACAATGTATTGTGTTCATTACTCATAAATGTTCAGTATTTTTACAATTAATAAACTTAAGGATGTTTTTGATTGTGATGTCGATGTGAGTTTCACACGAAAAATTATTTCTGCGTAAATTAAGATTACAATTGAAATAAGGAAGTTTTTGTGTGCGTGTAATAATAAACGAGATTTTTAATTATGTATATTCTGTTTTATTTCGTCGAAGAATGGGAAATCGCAGAAGTTCAATGCTCTATAGATTAAATAAGCGATTAGAGTTAATTTAGCCATAATTATGTAACGACAACGTTTGAGGACATCGCTGCATGGTCGCCATTACGACGTCAAGAAAACACATGAATAGAGGTTAAATAGCGTGAGAGATTTAACTTTTAGCTTAGAACGTATTAATTTAATAATAAAGTGGTAAATTGTTATTTGTAAAATTACAAAACCGATTTAAAATAACGAATAATTTTACCCTGAGCAACATAATATAGTCCTTTTGATTTAATATAAAAAAAACTTGCTCTACATTCTACATATTACTTATTTTTTCTATCGTTTTTGAGAGAATTAATAAGAAGAATTATATCCAGTAATTTTGCTGTAAGAAGTAAAAAAATATAACTATTTATTTACATGCATACTTACTATGACCGAAAAAAGTGGGCGTTGAACAATTTACATCAGTAGCTATACAGAACATATGTGATATTTTTCCAATAAATTCAATTGACTTGTGTTTATTTTAATATGTTAATAAACCACCCACGGTAAACTTCAGAGAATATTTCGCAATAATTAGTGCAACGCTAAAACATTCCTCGCTAACCAAATGGTCCGTCAGCGAATCAATGGCTTAAACTCATTTAAACTTTAAAACAAACTCTTTGTTGGTTCAAGAACACAACTACGTCACGAATAAGTAATGGTTTGTAGAACACAACTACGTCATAATGATAGTAATGATGTTTCATTGAATTAGTTTACGGTGTGAATGTTTTGATTATCCAAGAGGTTTACAGATTCCGGTAATATATAATACTAGCTGCTCCGCGCGGTTTCACTCCCGTGGCTCCACTCCTGTTGGCCGTAGCGTGATGATATATAGCCAATAACCTTCCTCGATAAATGGGCTATCTAACACCGAAAGAATTTTTCAAATCGGACCAGTAGTTCCCGAGATTAGCGCATTCAAACAAACAAACAAACTCTTCAGCTTTATAATATTAGTATAGATTATGAGGACTCTATCGCTGTTTCCTTAGAAAACACACCTAAACGATTGAATAAATAAACACACACTTATTATTTTATAGTTTAAATAAGGTAATGGTAATGGTTGCTGTAGCTCTTACCCCAAAATGCAATTCCAATAAATTGCAGGTCTATTTCATTTATTGATATTATATTGGGGATATAAGTGAGCAATCAGTCTCCATTGCCCTGTCCCTGTCAGACTGTAGCGTAAGATCTTCACCGGGAATCGAACCTAGAACCAATGTGGTTACATACTATAACCACTACTGTACTGTAGTAACTACACCATATGAACCTGAAGAAAAAACACAAGTACTGTGTTAGTTAAGTAAGTCTTTTAAAATTTAAGTAGGTACTAATGTCATCATTTACGACCTTATTTTTTGTATTTACAGCGCTTATTTAGTAAAATTCAATATTGGTGCCACAGCTGTCGTTAACCCTTATTCAAACGCGAGCCTGTGAGGAGCTAACAAAAAAGTAAGATACGTTCCTGGGTAATTTTGGGTCGTAGATTTCAAAAATACACACAAAAAAGGGGTTAGTGGGGGGGAAGTACCCTTTTTTCGGTGGGAAGTATATATCCCGTCATCTGTTCTCTCTTGTAAAAAGTTTGGATAGGTGGGAACTATAGCTCCCAGTGTCCACTCCAGACATCAATATTTTAAAACACTAGTTAGTTGCCCTGACTCCACTTGTGAATTTAATGTTATCGTAAAAAATTATAAAGATCAAGTTTTTTAATAAAGGAGGTGAAAGTACTCATCAATGCAAGTTTATTTTACTGAGGGAAGAATTCGGGGATTGAAAAATGAATGACTTCAACATAAAAATTGCATTTTTCTTAAACAAAATAAAAACAATAGGTAAATACTAATGTATTGAGTTAAGATTTCTAATTATCTGATCAGGAAATAACGAATAACAATAAATAAGTTGCTTATACCAACTAAAAAAGATTTTTTAGACACACAGATTTTATATATAGAATTTCCGAATGTCGTGTGCAGTGACGAACACTGGGATGATATCTTCCCACTTAAAGACTTAAATTTCAATCAACTCTACCAAGGTATAAACGAAAGATTCTGGGCATATTTTTACGTTTCACGCAACCGTAATATAGTCTAGTTTACATAGCTAGAACTCAAATCTACTTATCAAATTTTTTTTGAGCACTACACCAAAATCTAAAAAATAACGGTCGTTTTCGGCTGCAAAATCACGTCACCTGACTTTGACGTGTGTTTACCATGACATGTAATAATTCTCTGAAAAGTGTTTCCATGAAAAAAAGTTCTCTGAAATGTTAAGATTGCGTAGATAAATATTACACTGCATTAGGTTTAAGCATATAAAAATAAAACACGATTTACTTCAATCTGAGACGTGGGAAGTATAGCTCCCAGCGTTTTAATAAGGGTTAACTTAGTTACTTACATCATTTTAATTGACCAATATAGTACCTATATACAACTACTTATAATTATTTGTAGTAAACCAGACTATGTACCTTTCCAGTAAAAATTATATTCAATGTCGATACCTTCGTGTCCTATTATATCTACACTAATAATATTAAAAAGAGGAAAACTTTGTTTGTTTGATTGTAATGACTAGGCTCATAAACTACTGGGCCGATTTTAAAAATTCTTTCACCATTCCAAAGCTACATTATCCACGAGTAATATAGGATAGGTTTTATCCAGGAAATTCCACGGGAACGGGAACTATGCGAGTTTTTCTTTGAAACCGCGGGCGGAGCCGCCGGCGGAAAGCTAGTGTCTCATAAAATCACATCAAAATGACGTCATATGTATAATAACTAAAATGAAATACACAGTAATTTGTAGTTAAGCCCATGAATCACAGTCATTGTTCACAATAAAATGCAAATAATAAAATGATACGACACATTTGACGTGTGTGACTGCGACTGATTCTCACGCCGGGGCCTTGTTCTTGGACGACTTAATTATTCTTATAAAATACTTAATAACAACTATTTGTTTATTGACCGCAAATAAAATTGTCGTATACATTCGTGTTGCTACCGTCATTTTGTATGCATTTAAACTAATTGTTATAACAGTAACTATCAAGGTTTATGTTTAATCCATACTATACTAATATTATAAAGCTGAAGAGTTTGTTTGTTTGAACGCGCTCATCTCGGAAACTACTGGTCCGATTTGAAAAATTCTTTCGGTGTTAGATAGCCCGTTTATCGAGGAAAGTTATAGGCTATGTATCATCACGCTACGACCAACAGGAGTGGAGCCACGGGGGTGAAACCGCGCGGAGCAGCTAGTTCACTATAGTGTCAGTGATCAAAATATTTTTACTGCATAAATAACATACCTTCGTAACTACATAATTTTGAACGATTTCACAGTACTTGGGTCAGATCTAGACATATAAAGGCACCTTAATGTAACGTACCTACTAAGAACGAACCTGCGGGAGCTGTGACCGTCACCACCGTGTAATTTAATTAGGAAAAATAGAATTAAATGAAACGAGAAAAATCCCGGAAGTAACTAGGTATCAGCATTTGGGAGTATAGTAGGTACACGAATAAATGATAGGTACACCACATACTTATTTGTAGTTGTTTAAATCTAATCGTAATCGCAGTGATAATAACTAAAGTCTTCCGAAACTTCTAGACCGATTTTTATGCATGTAGTAAAATTGTATGCGTATCCGGTAGGTCTGAGAATCGGCTCACATTATATTTTTCGTACCCAATAAAGAAGATATTATGAGTAACTTGTACCATAATGTGAATCGGAGGTAAATAAAATATACTATAAAGAACTTGTATAGTAAATGCTGATGTTTGTCCATTGTCCACCTTAAATACCTTCATCGGATATTTTCCCTATCTGCAACAAAATCTTCCATTCAGCAAAGACAGATTCAACATACACAGGCCAGTGGTGAGATTGCCTTGATGAAAACAAAGGACATTTTTTACAACTGCGTGAGAATTGGCCAGCCTTCGCACATCGCACTACAGCGCTTCCTTTTATAGGGTTGTATGTAAACGTTTCTATTTGTGACGACCTTATTTAGTGTGAATAAATTTAAATTTCAGGCAATCTCTGTATGCGAACTAGATGTGGAGTTTACTTGTTATTTTTAATAACATACGAAGGCAACTGAGGCTTTTGATAAAGAGACGACAATATTACGAGAACATATTTATTTAGATAATGACGAGTATTAAATGTGTGAGGATAGTGATACAAGGATATAAGTAGTGCTTTTTTACTTTCCCAAAATTATAAATCTAACGCGCCGAAAAGAAAAGTATTTTTTCAAGTAAGCGTAAATATAGGTGTGATAGGGTTTTAACATTTCTGCCCTTTTTCAAATCGATATATCGACATTATTGAATTCAATACACGTATTTAAAAACGTAAAGACATCAATCCCACACAAAGTATTAGGTACCTAATTTTAAATCCCGATCTACCGTGGATTTTATGTCTGTGAAGTTTAGTAAAAGTTTGGTTTGAAAGCCACGTCTCGTGTCAGCTTGTAAGTTTTGGATCATATCTGTTTCACTGATCGAATTTATTTTCCGACTTTTTATATTAGTCCCCAACGGGAATCGAACCCGTTACAACCAAACTTTACGTTTTGAGCAGTAACTTATTTTAAAGGGATAGGATTGATAGGAAATAAAATGCAATATAAAACTGTATACCTTTATTGATATCTACAAAACATTTCGTATCATAATAATTACATCGTATATTATTATCTTTAATTATTAACAATAATAAACATGACTCCGACCTATTTGGTCTTTGGATTTTATCTAGACTATAAATAAGGCCTGGGCTACATGAACATGTTATATATTTATTCGCGTTTTCGTAAATAGCACCTTTTATAGACGGAGGGCATGCATACATATTTCATACAAAATATATTTTATTATGGAAATAACAATATTATAATATAATAATACGAATTCCATACACTATTATTTCTGGAAAGAAAGGAAGATTTAAAAAGATTAAGATAGAAAAAGAAAGAATCGATAAAAGAAATTGTGACATGTTTTTGGTTAAATATAAGATAAATTATCGAATATATTACATCGCTTAACTAAACTATATATATCATGACTAAAATGAAAATAGAAGTGAGCTACACAATCTGGAAAATCGCATCAAAAATCCTATTATCATTTTACTCTAAAGGACGGAATGTTGAGGTATCGTTGTGCGTTGATTGCTCGTCCCTTCTTACTGGCTGTTCATATCTGTAAGCATAAATAAATAAATTAGATATAATAAATAAGATTTACTTATGTAATATTAATATTAAAAAATATGAATTAGGATTAATAATTATCATGTATTTACTACAATTTTAGGTTAAAATGTTTGTAGAAAGATTTTCATATTACAATTACACGAACAAATTGTATTAGGTGTCCCACAAGGCAGTGCTTTAGAACCAACATTGTTTCTTATCTATGTTAATGAATTGTTACTTGACGGGTAAATATTTTCACTTTTGAAGGAAAGAGAGAAATAATTATTTATGATGTATATTTATAATTGTAGTCTACTAGATAAAATGACGATCGTGCATGAAGATTTGTATTGTCTGAGGGATTTTTTGCAACAATGATTAACAATGAATAATTAGTCGAATTGAAACGGTTATTTTAATGATATATATTTTTAGTATAGTTAATATATTAAATTAAATAATTTTTTGATATTCTTTTCTAATTATCTCGTCTTATTTGTTGTCTCGTGGCTATGAAAGGTAGGTAAGAAGAGTATTTTGCATTCCAGGAGGATATTGCACATGGATCTATATCCATTACATGATGATGATGACAAGACTATTCTTGTCTTTGACGTCACGCATGCGTAATGCAGGGCCTGCTAAGCCTGCAGCGCGTCACGCGTCACGCGTCATGTGTCACGTGCTACAGTGTCACTCGCGTGTCGGGTGGAGGGGGGGGGGGGGGCTCACCGTCATGTCGCTGCTCCCGCTGCAGCGCGATGTACTGACGGATGAGACGCGCGATCTCATGCGCCTGCTCCGCTTGAAGCCGCGTCACGCGCTGCTGCAGCAGCGAACCGCACTTGATGTCCAGGAACAGCGTGCCGTCTTCGGACCGCACCTGGATGAGGAATTGTGTGAAATTAGTGTCATTGGAATAGATTGCGTGTAACAAATTAAATTGAACGAAATTGCAAGAGAAGGTTATATAAGTGAAGATGATTGGAATGTAGATCACGATGTTGATGATATTATCGAAGTAGTAGAAAAACTCGAAGATCTGAGAAAACATCAGTTTCAGCCGCGCCGTTTGGAGGATCTGCTCACCTTCCTAGTGGAGATGAGGTCGGCGTGCGGCCAGTGCGTGTCGGTGTCGTGCGAGTGCGGCAGCAGCAGGTGCACGCCGCGCCGGTTGAGCGCCAGCACGAGCTCGCGCCACTCGCCCGCGCCGCTCACGCGCCGCACCGCGAAGAACGACGAGCCGAACAGCGGCCAGCGGGATAGCACCTGCAAATTACGACATTTAGCTTAAAATACTTCTAAAAATTATAAAATAGTCATATTACAATTAAATATAATATGTTAATACACAAAAGTGTGTATATCTGATTTAAAACAAGAATAATTATTGATTCTGTCATTAACGACTGTTATTAATATGTTGGGCTCCAAATATGAACCTTGCAGGATGCCATTCCCTAAAATTTAATTTTTAACTTGGAAAAATTACTATTGCTGCATGAAATATGATTTAAAAATACGTGAGTATATCCTTAATTGAATGTAAAAAAATAAATTAACGTATAATAAATAACATTACGAATAATTGCATTATTAACTCTGTCAAACGCGTGAAGGAAGTTAATGCACTTGTTATTAAATTTTTTCTTGCACGCAGGTCTCATTAGCGATACTTTTTAACTAATTATAGTACAAATATTAATAATATCTATATTTTTAGCCATCTAAATATTATGGGTTGCTGAAAATCAGTGTTGTGTGAGGGCTACAACTATTACTAACTAACGAGCCGCATAGTATTTTTGGATGTACATTTTGTAATATTATTGTTACTGATTATAGTGTTGTTTCAAATGATAATAAATAATAATATATTTCTTTCTTCAATGGTAAAATATTTTTTTTTACCGTTAAATCTGAAATTAGTTCGATAAGCTAAGATCTCACCTGTAACACTTTAGACTTAGCCGCTTGTGGGGACAGGGCCCTCGCTTGTGGCCACTCGGCAGTCACCCAGGAGGCCCACTTGTTGGGCCTGGGGTCCCGCAGCGCCAGCAGCGGCTTCGGCAGCAGGAACTTGAGGTCGCGCGGGTGCGGGGGCTCCGCTAGGGCTGCGGCTCGGTGCAGTAGGGCTGCGACTGTGGCCGCGTCGCGGAGGACGTTAGCTGCGGGGGGTCCGCCCCCGGGGAGAACGAGGAGCAGACCTTCTAGGTAGTCTGGCGCCACCTAGGATTTAAGATAAGTTGGTAAAATGGTTAAAACATTGTTTCTGGATGGTTTGCAGACGATAAATAAGTCGCCAAGACAATTTTCTCATTTGTATGAAATATTTGCGAGGATTATGTAGTTACGTTAATTATTTGCTAAAAAGACAGAAAAAGAGGGACTTTAAATTTCATCTTTTACCCAATATTCTTTGCAGTAAGTGTATATATGAGATCTGATTATGTTGATAATAACGACGAAGTTATTGATGATCATGATGATACTAATGATATTAATGACACTATATAATTACCTGATTAAACAGCACTTCAGTGTACAACGGCGGGGCGTCCGGTCGTAGCGGGTGATGCCACACAGAGCGGCAGAAGATGAGGTAGAAGGGGTGATGTGCTCGCTGCAGCTCTGTGGTCACATCCAGCACGTATTCATCACCCGCTAGGGGCATGGTCAGAGCGTCGCCTGATACGATGCAGTATAGCGAGAACTCGCCTCGCTCGCCCGCTGTGCGCACGCCGATCTGGGAAAAAATTAGTAGATCATAACTCTAGAAAAGTGAAAACTACTTGTATTGAGAGTTGAGAGTGAGATGATAATAGGGGCGAAAAAGCATATGAAGTGTCTGGAAATCTGTCAGATCCACTGATAGTGGATCTATTAGTAGCAATGATAAGACGATATATTTATTTTTATTTATTTAAAAGAACATAAGTGCTGCATGCCTTGAATATAAAAAAGTTAAATATACTTCAAAAAGACCACAATTCTTGGTCTATTAATAAAAAACAAACAATATAATAAACAAATCAACTGATATTATATAGAAAAAAATAGATTTCCATAGCACATATAATAAGCTAGTGCTATTTTCCCCCATAAATTTAAGTATTTATAGTGAAATGGTTAGCAAGCCACGTTATTTATGGTGAATATCAGCCAGAAGTAGCAATGAAAATTTTTTGGTTATTGTACGACTGTTTATGTAAGTGTATGTATGCCACTCACCAGATCACAAAGCTCATCAACGATATCCTGTACGGTGGTCGCACAACGTGTGTTAACAACACGCTCAGCACCGCCCGGCAACCGATATAATTGTCGCCGAGCTGAACGACCTGCTGATACTGCTGTCACCTACAAATATTACACTTGATTAAAAAAGCTTTAGAGGAATTGATTATAGATTACATAAAACCGTTTACTGTACGTCATTTTGGTATTGTACTAATTTCTATTAAAGGAATTAAAGGAAAAGTATTGTCACATCGTAAACACCTGAAAAAGTGCTTCCTGAGCTAAATGCACCGAGAAAAGAGTAATGCAAATAATGTATGAAGGAATCTGGAATTCATAACTTTTGGTTTCGCCTTGCCGGGACGATCTGTGATTCTTTATTCAGATCCCTTTTTGAGTCGAGAACTTGTTTATTATTAACATTTTTCCAACGTGAATTGTACAATATTCCCTCAGGGCTCAGCCCCCGGAATCACAGACACAATAGAAAATCTATTGTGTCGTGGCCCGATCGGGCCGCTCGGTGGTCAATGGGTTAAGTCCAAAATTAATATTTTATCCTCACCTCCTCAATACTCGGCACGTTCTTCCGTCCCCCACAGCGTATGGTCTTGCGGAAGTTGGCGAGACAGACGGCCGCAGTGCCCTGGCACGGCCGGCGTCGGTCCGCTGCTGCTGCTGACAGGTATTCTACTAGGAACGGCCTGGAATAAAGATTATCAATTAAATATTAATTTTGACATACCCAATGGGCCCGATCAGTCCCAGACACAATAGATTTTCTATTGTGTCTGTGGTTCCGGGGCTAGACAGATTAAATTATCAGTGGATAGTAAAATAAATAAGTTATATTTAAAAAGTTGAAATCTCTATTGACTAAAGACATTTTGTATTCTTGCATTATTTAATTGGTGTTAATTAAAATATACTGCGATAAAAACTTTTTCATTTATAGCATTAACTGTGGTTCCAATACACACCCTTGCACAACACCTATTAAATATAAACTCTTAAATTTATTTTTTTTACTCATTAACGAATTCTTAACAATAACCACTGGGATTTTCAATAAACTACGACCTTTTAGACCATTATATAAATCTAGAACACCCAATAAGAAACTCTTTCTCTACTCTATTCAAAAGCAACTGTATCAAACGCTTATCTATTATCACCTGAGTGTATCAGAGCAAGTGAAGTACGCAGCGAGTATGGACATAAGTCTCCAGGCACGTTGGCACGAGTCTTGTGTCTGCGATCTGTTGGAGGTCGTCTGCTTCATCAGCTGGCAGTATACCTCGTCGCGGAGTTCAGGTACCGAGTGGCAGTGCTGTGGAATAAGAGGTGATTTAGATCATAATTTTGTTATGGTCCAATAACAAGAAAGTCTTTGGAATTCATTTGTGAAATACGCATTAAATCTATGTGATGATATCTATCTGTGTTATTACGATACCCGTAGTTGTCGAAGATTTATTTAGTGATTTATCGAATATAACTTATAGAAGATATTTTATAGAAACATATAGAACGTTAAACGTAACGTTTCAACGTTCAACGTTTCAACGTTTTCGCTACGTTTCGAACTAATTTCAAAACCTCAGCTAATTTACTTTCAGTAGCATTTTCTAGGCCTCTACTTATCTTTATTTCTAACATTTAAAACAAGAACTGTAAATCACTTAACTAAATAATAACAACATATTACAACACTCACCATAAGCACAGTATACACGCATTTCACTTCAGTCAGGTCCTGGTGCAGGGCCCTCTCAGGCGGCTGCAGGTCCCCACAGTACGCCCGTATACAAGTGAAGCACTCCAACGCCGGCGGGGCGAGCGCTGCAGGGAGGCGCAGTAGTGGCGCTCTGAGGGGTGTCGCCTGCCACTTGACCACGTCTGTTTGGGCTTTCCATGTCCATTCGTTGCGTTTCGCTTTGCTTTTTAGCGAGGAGTCCGCTTTTAGGACTTCTAATCTGTAAGTGTAAGGTTAGCTTTAGTGTTTGTTTCTGGAGTATTCGAATTTTCATCGAGAGATCAAGATTCAGGAGTCTATGATAAATTCGAAATTTCACATAAAAAATAAATCCGTAAAAGTAAAGAAATGTGAGGTTTGTCTTTCTTAAAAATAACCCAGTGAAAATCTTAATCTATTGATTTATTTGAAAGGTATGCTGCAAAAAATACATGTAATAGATTCCTCAGTGAGTCAGTAAATCCAAGAGCTTCAAGAGCCGAGGCGAATGATTGAACAGTATTTAACATAACATTTAATAGTTGACAGTAACGGTAAAATAGCAATGCTTAGGTGTAGATTCTATTATGTAATTTGTAGGATACTAATCCTAACGTAGCTGAGCCCTATATGGGTATATCGCCTTACATACACAAAATATATCTTATTATATGGACTCAGTGCCGGTGTAAGGGCCACTGACACCCCGGGCGAAAATATTGTGGCGCCCACTTGAGGTGTTCTGAAGGTTTGCACCAGGAGAGGCAAGAGACTCCAACTTCAGACCTTGGCGCCCCCCAGAATTTGTCGCCCTGGGCCAACGCCCCCCCTAACGCCGGCACTGTATGGACTTCAAAGAATAACATCTTTTTGTGCTGTTACCATTATTCCTACAAAAATAATGGTCAGACACAGACTTATTAAAATAATTATTTTCCTTATTATCCAATACATATTTTAAAATTGCATTTATATATTTACTTAATTCATTATATTAAATAAGTTGTTATAAAAACTCGATACACATGTTACAAGTGCAATTAACAGTATTACGCTGTGAAATTAGAAAGCACTGTTCTGCAGTATCATCCTCGTCTCGACCTCAAATCTTTTAATCAGTCTAGCTGAATAATCCAGTGATAACACTTTAGCATTACTTTATATAACATTTATAATTTATATTAATAATTCTTTGAAATTTACACTTTCTAATTTCATTATTATCTTTATAAGACTTTGAAACCAGTAATAGTATAAATTATTTTTATATTTCGTAATAACTGTTTGCTTTAATTTTAATTATATATTAAAACATAACTATTATATAAATAACATAATATGTTCTCCTTATTAATTTCGGTGTAATTGACAAATAAAAATACAGACAGGTTGATAAGCTTTCACCATTATAATTTTAATAAGAATAAAAGTATTTTTCTGTACTCAGATGATTTCTTTCTCTCTTTAGCATTAAATGCAAGTCAATGTTTTATATTTCCCTTTCACCTCTTAAGCTTTTAAATTATTTATGAAATAAATGTAATTGGAGACATTATACAATATATGTATAAATATAGACCTAACGAAATCCTCTATATTATAACTATATCCTAATAAATAAAAAAAATAAACAGTAGGTGACTGACTCCCAGACTTACAGAAAAGAAACAGATAAAATTGTTAAAATGTCGTATTAATGTCGCAGGCAAATTGTATAATCTCGCCGTTTACAAATGCTCGGCATTTTGTAATATGCTAGGATTTACTTTTTCCAAAATTCTACAAAAAGACGGTCGCGAGCCGACGTAGCCTCACTTCATGGGGCTCCTATTTCTGTGTAGTTTTAAAAACACGAACCTAACCTAACCCACCCCCTTATCCAAACGAACAATTTCTAATTACGAATTCTCGACATATTAAAAAATGCCGAGCTTTTGTAAACGGCGAAATAATACAATTTGCCTGCGACATTAACACCGAAAAGAAAACTTTTACTACTATAGCATCTAGTTTTCACAAAAGCCCGCACCTAACCGACTTTAATAAACAAATCAAAAACAAATATGCAAATATCACCCATATATTTATGAGTATATATATTAATGTCACGGAAACCATGAAAGCATGGCGTTATGAATAATAAATGATTACATAAAATATTATGTTAAGATATCCAATGCTTTATTAAAAATATGAATAAATTGATAGAAAGTGAAATGTATGAAAATTAATACGCATATTTTTAGAAATCATACTCGTATGACAGTTCTACGATACAAATTACTGTGTATTTTCGTTGTTTACATAATATCTTTATTAAATTGATAAATAATAGCGTGATTGTAGGAAGCATTCCAAATGATGCTTTGTTAATGACTGTATTTTTGTGTCATTTTCAATAATTATAAATCGACGATGAAGTATCAATACCTCCTAACTAACATTTTAGCGATTTTCGTTTTATAGCATTTTCGTACTTAAAATAGAGTAATACATAGGCCCATAAAGGTCATTTCTCTGTAAACAGTCAATTTGAGCAAATATTAAAGTTTAGCAATACCTTATAACAAAAGTTGCGTCATTTTTGCTGGCAATATATTCTAACTACACCCTGACGCGTCCGCTCTGTTTTTAAGCACGCTTTCCTTGGGCTCATTTATAGTTTATTCCTGGGTTAAAAGTGGTGAGTTTGGCATGCTTTCAAACCAAGAAGAAAGTATCCTAATACGTGCTTCTCCATCAAACTCAACAAACCATCGAAAAATTGCCATTCTTGACGATTTTTTAGATGCTTTTCCAAAACTACCATCGCATTATGAGCGTAAAGATACCAACAAATTGTTCGTAGAGTCAATTAAATTACTAAGCATTGTACATGTTACTGGTATGACGAAACAGCTGCTGACCTGACGTCTAGCACTTTTGTTTCGTTTGTAATTAATTACCTGGAAAAGCATTGTGTTAGCCAACAGCTGCCTATTATTATATTTTCTGACGGATGTTCTTACCAAAATCGCCTATTTTGCGTGAGAGATGGAGGTGGAGTAAACTAGCTAAAACTGAAACCACCCGAGCACATGAAGCCAAGCAGCTTGTGAGGGCTGCCGAAGGCTTCAGGGAGGGACCCGGGAGACCCCAGGTGTCTTGCCCTGTACTCCGCAACCCCCGTACATTCCATGATGACGTGGGCTGCCGTTTCCTCGGACGCCATGCATGCTCTGCATAGCGGACTGTCTGTGATCCCTAAATTAAAGAGATGTTTATTGAAGGGGCCGTGCCCTGTGAGGGTCCCTGTTATTACGTAGTTGCACTCTGCGTAGGTTGAGAATCCGACGTGCAAGTCTAGAGTCAATGTTTGGTAGGGCTTCTCTGGCTTGCTTGCAGTCAGATCTGCTTGAATATTCTGCTTTTTGTGCAGTGCTAGTGAGCTGGAAAATCATCAGCCGGATCCAGCTTGCAGGTAGCGGTATAATGGGAAAAGGTCCCATGACCGGTGTTTGAGATGCCCTTCTGGCTAATAACTATGTCAGCAGCATCGTTTCCTCGTGAGTTACTGGTATTGGTACTAGGTGACACTTTAGAATTAACCCTGAAGTGATTTCATGGCTTTTGATTGCCATGAGTGCTGCTTTGCTATCCGATAGGATCCGAATCGAAAAGTTGTTACATTCCTTTTGATTATGGCTGAAGCTGCAAGTAGAAGTCCTAGGCATTCAGCCTGAAAGACTGTATTACGGGGTCCCAAGGGGTGCGAGATGTTAATGTTTAGGTCCTCAGAGAAGACCCCAGCATCCGTGCCATTTTCAGTCTTGGACCCGTCCGTGAAGATGAGTAAATCTTCGACGCTGTTGTGCTATGATGTGTTCACGTAGCTGTATCTTATATTTCTTGACTTGAACGCAAGAACAAAGAAATTTACGTTCCGAGTGATTATGCCACTATAACCAAAGCAGCAAGAAAATCTCGTCCATATGAAGTTGAACAAATTGAAATAATGTTTTATATTCAAATCACTATCTTCGAGCATAATCACGTGTAGTGACAGGATTTTAAATCAAAATTTTACTATAGTATTCATACAAAAACCTAATATTAAAATAAAAAAATGTTGTAATCTTTAGAACAATTTCTTCTAAGTATATTGGCAATAAATTGTATCTAATAAATACGGCTTTCTGTTTAAATACAATTACAAGCAATATCTAATATCTGCATGTTTTTTTTAAAAAGCTTTGAAGTTACATTTAATAAATGATTCCATGATATCTAATATCCTTTGATAATGTACGTAAGCTAAAATAATAATTAAAAACAGTAACGAAAAAGAAATAAAACGTTTTTTTTATCTACTGAAAAATGTAGTTTTAGTAGTTAGCATATATTGACACTTCATCGTCGAAATATAAAGTAATTTATAAATACATATATACGATATATCCTTAATTATTCGATAGTAGAAAAAGTTTAGTAATTAGTTATTGATTGTGTCAGACGAAACAGTTTAAACTCATTTTGAAAATACAGGTCTATAAACGTCTTCACTACCACTCTCAAAAGTAAAATTTTCAAAAAGTTATCAGCATAAAACTTAATTGGCTTAACATTGCGTAAAGTTTGAGTACAACTTCAATTTCTAGTTCGCTTTGTTAACACTCTGCTTATCAAATTATAGTGGTTAGGTTACACTCAGCCACTGGCCTTTCAGTGTACACTAGGCCTATAATTTGTCAGCCTATGGTGTGCACTATCCTATAATTTTATTGAAATCAGTCCATGATTTAACTTCAATCAATTTAATAGCTGTTACATCATGATTTTTTACTCTATGTAGAACCGTTTTGTAATATACATAATTTGTTTTATGGTGTTTTCCAATATCATGATAAAAAAATATCGATGTAAGAATTATAAAGATAGAGCTGTTGCTCTACAAACTAAAATATAAACAAAAATATTATTATTATGAAAATAGAAACTGAGTAGGCATCTTGTTAGTTCTTTTCTATGATATTCCTTTTTAACTTTCTTTGCCAAAGCTCTTCTAACAGAGCTTCAAGTTAAATAAATATTGACAACTTCCTAAAAATACTTTTCAAACGAAAATGCATGGCATTTTTACAATCACGGTTCGCGAAGTTTAGCAATAGAAAGTATCCGCATTCCGGAATTCAGGAAATGCGTAATTTAACAATAAACACGACGTTTATTTAGCGTAACCAATCCAATTTATGCGCTTTTTGCCTCGCTGACATCGCACGTTATAATTATATAAAGTTATAAAATAAATACCTTCTTTATAAATATTTGTAGGTACATATTAATAAATCAGGGACCTCTAGGAAAAGGGCCGGTCGAACTCCTAATAGGACACTGAATGATTTGATTTTTTTTGTAAAAGTTTTTGTGAAATAACTTTATAAATATTTTGAGTAACTAAAAAGTTACTCAAAATGAACTCTGGCTCTGGAAAAGCTATTAAATCTATTTACTTAATAAAACTAGCGGTTCGCCCCAGCTTCGCCCGTGGTACCTACATGTTTACGTTTTTTTTCATAAAAACTATCCTATCTCTCAAGTTGGATCGAACTGCACATGGTGTGCGAATTTTATTATAATCGGTTAAGTGGTTTAGGAGTCCATTGAGGACAAACATTGTGACACGAGATTTATATATATGTATTAAGATCACTCCAAATAAGAAAAGAGGAAATTGTGGTAATTTTCTTAACAAACAATATTTTTCCTGAACTCAGAATCGAAGTTGCATTGATGTATTGCCTCTATAAGTCTATAGGGTATGTGTGGTTCACTTACCAATAATCAAGAGCTATTGACGGATTGAGGACCACTACTATCTAGATTCTAGATTTACTAGGTTATGTGAGACTAACTTATAACTTAAATAAATATTATACAAGTTCTCCTTTAACTTAGGGCATCATAATAATACCGATCTCTCATATCCTGACATGATTTAGTTACGAAGGAACACAAAACATGGTAAATGGAAAATGTTATAGATCTTCTTCTTTTATATATAAAAATGAATCGCAAAATGTGTTGGTAAGCGCATAACT